>JAJGRW010000722.1:319540-447263 GCA_025461045.1 Carex parvula
CTTAGACTCTCACCTCACATAACATGAGTTCAAATCCCCTTGAAAGCAAAATAATTTTTTAATTAGTGGGTCCGAAAAATTTATGGGTTCCGGATAATCCGGATATCCGCTCCGTTAGGTTTACTATTCGTATCCGTGTATCCATATCCGCATCTTCTGTGGATAATTGATAATATTCATATCCATATCCGCAATATCCGTATCCGTTTAGATCCGGTAATACGGATAATATGCGGATTCGGAGCGGATATCCGCATCCGTTTACAGCCCTACATTCCATGAGTACGTCTTGGTGATAGGCTGCTCTTTTAGAATACCAAATCTACTATTTGGTGGAGGGGTCAATATAATATTTCCACATTTTTGTTTTTATATTAATTCTTTACAAAAATATCCTTTAATGAGCTCATGTGCATGCATTTAATCTTCAATTACCACTGAAATTAATATTAGGTACTATATATAAAAAGCCACAAATTACTGTTACTAACACAGAAGATCATAAGAGTAACTGACCAAACAGGCATATATATATAGTAACAAAACACACTTGCTCATGCTACTGCTACTGCAGCACAGCTCTAATCTAATAATCTCGATCGTGACTACTTCAGCTTCATCGGCTATATATCTGAGCCCTCCTCTTGAAAACAAATGCTCTCTTCATTTCATTTATGTTTTTAGAAAATACAATCCATATTTTAATCATAAACGGATGGATGAATGAATGGACTCTGTTAACAAAAAATTTCTGTTCAGAGGTGAACAGGAGATTCGATCTTGTTTAGACCACAAAAATCATTTCTCTCAAATAATACATTTAAAAGAAAGTATCACTGCATGCCCAATAGTTCCGTTCCGTGAGGAGAACGGAGTAGGTCCGATGCCCATCGGACCTACTTTTAGGTTCAACGCCACGCTGACCGTCCGATGTAGTAAAAGATTTATGCGCACGAAAATTGAAACATACACGCACGGGATTTAAAGCATTTCGCACGAATCTAAAATCAAATCGATGGTGATTAAACCCATCGGACCTACTCTCAAGTCGTCCGTGCAGAGTCATAAATGCGGTTGTCTCAGTTAATTTTTTTTTTTTTTTTTGATAAATCTTTTACAGCTGGCCAAATAGGAAGGATGTGCATGTATGTCTTGCTCGGTTCTTACGACGAATAGCAACAATATTTTTATGTTTTACAAGTCACACAGACATAACAGTTTAAAAAGTAAATGCAATAGGATTAAGGAAAAATATTTGAAATCCGCAGGACTTGGGCATAGCACGAGATTTCGTCTCTCTATATGATCCACATGTATTGGTTAAGGGGACTAAGCTATCTCTATGATTTTAAGTTTTTAATTAAATATATTGAAATTTTAAGTAATTTTTTGTTGAACAGTTTATATAGTACGGAGACTCCCTCAATAAACTCAAATGTTTATTTGTAGCTTAGTAGTTAGAGCTTTATTTTTGTGGTTGATGAATAACATCGGTTCAAATCTTACTCACCATATTATGCATTTTAATTTAGTCTCCCATTAAAATTGTTTAGTTCCGTTCCAGTCTATGGAGATGTATAAGTTCAATTTTCGAAAATATCATCCAAAAAATACTGAATGTATGGGACCATTAATTGAAAGAAAAAAAAAAAAAGAACAAGCATCTAAATGTGTATTTATAACTGTAGACACGACTTAAAATTTTGTATTTTCTCGAGTTTTTTGTATGAATACATTCAGGACATATATAATATATTAAGTTAGACAAACTATTACTATAATTTTAGAACCCAGGCATAAAAATTGTCCAAATAAACAATAAGCACATCGGATATGCATATATTAGCCTATTACTCATGGTTTGTGGTGATTGAAACGAATAGGATCAAATCATACAACTGATGATTTTGATGTGATCTAATTATTTCGATGTAAATCAGACGGATCAAACATGAAAAAGACCACCGGCACGAATCTAAAGACATCAAGACTTGATAAGAGATCACGGTCACGGATCTCAAAGATATCACAGATCATCTGTCCATTGATCCATACGAATAATCGGGTATAGTTGTATAGGGGTGTTCATCGGTTCGGTTTCGGTTTCACCGAACCGAACTAAGCAAACTAAAATTTTATTCCGGTTTCAAAAATAAAATCAAACTGAACTGTTTTAGCCTATCAACCGAACCGAACCGAACTGAAGTTTTATTTCGGTTTGTTCGATTTGTTCGGTTTAAACCGAAATATATTTATTTATTTTTTATTTAAAGCAATTGACTTACATAACAAAGCAAATAGAGTGAATAATGAAGTAATAAACTATAAACATGAATAATGAAACAAAACAATCAATATGAATAATAAAGTTAACAAATAACAAGATGAATAACAATGCAATCAATGTGAAATATAAAATACAGAATGGATAACAAAAAAAACACAGCATATCGGTAAAAATGACAAATGAATAACAAAACAACAATTTGAAGCTTATGCTAAAAATGACTTGCTAGCTCTCATCTCGTCATCCATCTCAGCATATCGCTCTGCAAAAATGATTAGAAATAAATAAGTTGTAGTTTCATGCTTTGGGATAAAAGAAAGCACAGTAAATTTGGGATAAAACTGGCACCCAACTAAAATTAAATGCCAGTGGATAATTGTAGTTTGACTGAAAAGGTAATTAAAGCAGTTAGAAACTAAAATGTCAAGTAAAGAAGGATTTCATGACTTTGGTCAAGCCAGTTAACTCACTAAATGCCATAAAAAGGTTAACTAGGCAAAAGCCTGGCTTAAATAGGTGCAAAAGCTAAACTGCCTGACCTGACCCAACCTGTATGGCATAACATCATTGTTTTGCTGAAACAAATGTTCCAGACTTACTGCAATTTATTATAAAATTGCATAAACACTAAACATACTAAAACAAAAGAGTATATAAAGGAACCAAAACTACAAGGGAAAGTGAACTCAGTATATAAGCAAACATGTATAGGAACTAATGAATACAGAACCACACCCCTCTTACCACCTCATTCAGAAATCCAAATGCAATACTCAGTGACTTTTTACTTCAATGAACCCTATCGATGCATGCTATATAGGTTTGCATCAGGAAATAATACTATAGGCCTTTTTAATTAACAAAAGCAAGAGATGACAAATACTCACCAATAACTTCAAACTTGTGGGCCAAAGTTGCTGTTGCCTCTATTGGTGGAATTGACCAAGGAGTCCCAAATTGAAGCTCCACTATGTTGTCAAAGTCTTTAGTCTTTACTGAGATCTCATTCACTTGCTGTCAGGCCTCTATTCAACCCTGAAATGGCACTCTGCAATTCCAAATGAATATACATAAATCAATATTGTTGACAAAAGATCAAGGAGAAAGCTTGTTAAAACCAAAATACAAGAAGTAATTGTTGACAAAAAGATCAATATTGTTGACAAAAGATCAAGAAGTAATTGATTATGAGAAGAAGTCAACATTTTTAAGTTTTTTAATTAAACCCTCCTCTTCTTTCTGGGCTTGGGACCGGCTATGTCCAATATGACATAGACAGAGTTAAAAACTTGGTTAGTATTCATCATACGTACAATTGCATAAATAATAGATTACAAAGGAAAGGAAAACAATTGCATAAATAATAACTTGGTGAAGCATAATCAGATCACACATTCAATCATAGTCAGATCACAAACCAAAGCAACAAGTCTAATTTTCATATCACACCTAGCTAATTTGAGTTTTAGCATAAAAATATAGACTAGTACAAACCAAAAGCAAGTCTAAATTCAAAAAATTCTAATTATTAGTTGGAGCTACTGCTGCATTCTCCGATCCAATTTTGGAAAATTCTACAAACACAAATTAGCAAAAGAATTAGTAAGTGCTTGAGAGTATCTTTAAATTGAATTAGTAAATCAGCTATTTTAATTACCTTCTTTAAGCTGATCAAGCATCTCTAAATTTTCTTCAACACCAACTGGAAATTTCGAACGAAGCCAATCAACGAACTCCTAAATGCATCAAGTATGCGACCACTCGTACTAAAAGTCGACTCGGAAGCCACTGTTGAAACAGGAACAGCAAGAGCATCACGTGCCATGTGAGACAAAATAGGAAATCTTGGAGCATTAAGCTTCCACCATCCCAAAATATCAAAATCTGATACATCAGTTTCTAGATCATCTTTAAGATATTTCTCCAACTCACGTTTGCTCTCTCCTGCATTTGTTGCAGATTTATGCTTCTTAAACCTCAAATCCATCACTTGTGTTTGTGTGTCCTCTTCACCAAGATTCAGTTATGTTGTAGTGTTATTGTTGCTTCCATTATTATTTAATGTTGAGTCATATAACCTCTTATACTCATCAAATAACAAAACTAAGTCATCACTGACCTTCTTTATCATTTTCTCACTCTTATCTTTGTCATATAATTCCCTGAGAGAAAACTCCATGAATTCTAATTTGTGTCAATGATCAAGAATATCCGCAACATAGATCAAAGAATTAGCTTTCTCCATATTACCCCAATACTTGTTGTATTTTCCAGCCATTCTTTTAGTCATTGCACTTAATTCCGTATCATTAATCCCTCTCAAACTTTGTAACAAGCACTCAACATTGGTAATTTCACGAAAGAAAACATTGGCAGCCACATAAAATGATCCAGAAACTAGATTAGTTAAAATATAAAAATGGTTTTAGAAAAACTACTATTTTTTAGCATTTTTCCAATCTGATTCGGTAGGTGCACCAATACCTTTTCCATTTTGCCCCATCTCCTTCTCCTCACCCTCATGTGCAAGATCACGAATAAAATTATGATATTGCTCCGCATAAGTTTCAAACACTTTCTGAAATTTTAGAGCTACATCTAACATCATATATGTAGAGTTCCATCGAGTAGGAACATCTAAACACAACAATGCCTTGCTTTTAACCGTTTTGGAAACTGTTTCACATATTTTACAGCAACTCAGATTCGAGCAACCGAATTAGACATTTCTTTCAAACCATCTTGAACCACCAAATTAATGATATGGGCAATACACCTTATGTGCAGGTGCTTTCCATTTAAGATACCGATACCCCAATTAGTGATTTTTTTTTCTTTAACCAATCAATTGCAAGATCATTTGAACTTGCATTATCAACAGTAACAGTAAAAACCTTATCAATTTCCCACTCAAACAAACACTTCTCTATAGACATTCCAATTTCTTTACCAATATGACCCGAAGCTGGACAAAAATTCAGAATTTTTTTATTCAGTTTCCAATCACTATCTATAAAGTGAGCCGTGAGACACATGTAGTTTACTTTTTGCAAAGAGGTCCATGTATCCATAGTAAGACACATTCTTTGCTGGTTCAATCTCAAGTAGTTTTTCAATTTGGTTCTCTCATTTATGTAAACATCAAAACAGTCCCTAGTAATGGTGGATCGAGTCGGTATGCGAAATCTAGGGCAAGCTGTTGACACAAACTTTTTAAATCCTTCTCCTTCAACAAAGGAGAAAGGAAGTTCATCTAAGATGATCATACAAGAAAGCCCTTCTCTAATAACATCTGAATCAAACCTCCAACTACTAATTGTACCCGTATTTTCACCAACAACCCCTTGCTCAAATGATATTAGTGCTTGTTTCTTTTCTTCTTACCCCTTACATTTTTTCATGTTAGCTTTCAAATTTGTTGTACCATTTCTATTTGTATTAGCAAATAATTCTTTTTCACAAAAATTACACCTAGCATTTTCATTACCATTTTAATCCTTAAACTTAGTGAACTCAGCCCATACCTGAGACCTTGGTTCTATCGGTTTCCTCTTTCTTTTGCAGTTAGAACTCTCAATTTATGTTGCATCAACTGAAGTTTGTTGCGTACTGTTCACACCTTAGGCAGCTTGAGTCCCTTGTTCAGCTTCAGTTCCTTGTTCAGACATCTATAAAAAAACAATATATGTGAATTCTTTCCAGCACAAACCATTTACACTAACTTAAAAAATATATGCAAAGCACAAAACAATATATGAGAATTCTTTCCAGCACAAAACAATATATCACAAAGCATACACTAACTTAGAAAATCCAGCACAGTACTCAGAGATTGAGAGATTGAGAGAGAACAGTGTTGGACTGCTGGTACCGTACCTAGCTTCTGTTACATTAATTTGAGATTAAACAAAGGACAAAAAATGTGAAAGATTGTACATAAATTGTTGCCCATTGGTAAATGTTGGAAAAAAAATTAGATCAACTATACCATCTCAATTACACTTCTCTCTTTATTGGAAAAAAAAATGTATCATATCTTATTCCAATTCAAGGTTCGACTCTGTATAACAAAGAATTTGCCAATGTGGCCAAAAGAATTGATAATCTATTGTACAATATTAACAAAAAATAAAACACATCGAATTAACCAATGATGTACAACTCTGCACAAATCTACTCTTGGAGAAGGTCTAAAGCATTAATCAAAGTCTCTAAATCTCCTAAGATTAAGCTTCACATTTTGTGACATTATCACACTTGACAAGGATTGAGAGATTGAGATTTAAATTTTTTCCATTAACCAGCAGTCCAACACAGTCCTCAGACCATTAACCAGCACAGTTGAAATTGAGAGAGAGTAAAGAGAGATTGAGAGAGATTAAAACTTATCTAATAAGAAGAGGAGAGCAGTTGAAATTTGAAGGCCCGGCGTGACATCACAACGTGCGAGAGAGGACATCGCAGTCGCCAGTCGCAACGATTTGATAGGGGTGGGTGAAACTGTGAGAAAGAGTAAGGGTGTTCAACCGGTCGGTTCGGATCAAATCGAACTTTTTTTACCGAAGTTTGAAAACCCAACCGAACCGACCGAATTAAAATTCCAAACCGATCTCAAACCGATCTAAAACAGAACCGATTAAACTGATTTAAACTTCGATTTGTTCGGTTGAACCGAATATAAACATTTCAAGTTACAAATAAACATTTCAAAACTGATTGGTTTGGTTCAAACTGATTTGGATAACATTTTTGATAACCACACAAGCCGGTTTTTGATAAACCGATTTACCGATCCATTATAAACCAATTAATTTTTTATTAAACCGGTTGGTTCGGTTCAAACTGATTTGGAGATCTCAAAACCGAACCGAACCATTTAAACCGAACAACCGATCCAATTAAACCAAAATTTGCCGGTTCGGTTTAAAACCAAATAAACCGATCCATTTGAACACCCCTAAGAGAGAGTTGTTCGGCGATTTGACAGTGGAGTGGAGCCGTGGAGGCCGCGTGCGCGACTTAGCCAGAGAGGAGGGCAGGTTAGGTTTAATGAGATAATGGCAGTATGGCGCGACTTAGCCAGAGAGGAGGACATGTTAGGTTTCGAGTATTCGAGTGTGGCTACTGGCTAGCGCCAGCGGTGTCGTCAGCTAGATCTAGGGTTACGGAAGGCGATGGCCGATGAGATGGGGATTTGGGGAGAGATAATGGCAGTATGTATGGCACATCCGATTCTAGAGTATGGCAATTGGCACATCCGGTTTTAACGCGATATAATATCAAAATTGAAGTTCGGTTGGTTCAGTACATCTGGTTTTAAAAAAATTTAAACCGAACCGAACCAAAGTTATCATTCGGTTTTGACAAACCAACCGAACCGATCCATTGAACCGAAAAAACCGAACCGTTTAACCCGAACTAGTTCGGTTCGGTCTAAAACCGATTAAACCGGACCCAATGAACACCCGTAGTTGTATAGGAATAGGATCTCAATCCTCGGTTATTATTACCCGCAATACGAACAACCACATAGACACGGCACCGGTTGTCTACAATCGAAAACCAAGTCACACCCGGCACTTGCCCTCCACAGTTCCCAGTCTAGGCCTGCTAAATGAGTCGGGCCGAGTTGCCGAATCGCTAACCTAACCGAGTCTCCTCCTCTTCGTTCCCAAGTTGCTCGCCTCTTGGCGCACAAGAACCTCCTCCTCTTCTTCTCCTCCTCCTCAGATCGCTATCTCTTCTGCTCGCCTCTCTTTGCGCACCATCTCCCTCCTCAGATCGCTATCTCTTCGCCCCCTCTTCGCGCACGCCTTGCTATCTCTCTTCAACTGGTAACTCACCCGTTAAGGTACTTAGTTGCATTTCTGTTAAAACTAGTTGTTTGCTCGATTTTGAATGCAACCCATTATTTCAGTTGAAGTTTGTAGTTTGTACCAATGCATTACATGGTTGGTACCTGAAAGGCTGAAACTTTTTGTTTAGTGCTCGTATATCTCACAAATTTGATTATGAATCTACTTATAATTATTCACTTGACCTATCTATTTTCCCAATTAATGGGTCGGGTTTGACCAATTGGAGCTGAACAGATGATTTGGCTTTCCAATTATCCTAATCGGGTTGTCTTGAGCACCTGCACATTATGTGATGCTCAGTTTGATTAGGGAAGATTGGGGCAGTTTAAAATTATAATGATTTGATTAGGGCATTTTGATTTTGAATTTTCTGCTGTTTGTAGTACTAAATTTTGAATTATTAGTGTTATAATTTTGAAGTGTAATGGAAGTTCAATTTGATGTCTTGTTACTGAATTTCAGAATTTTGTTGTAGTATTTTCTAAACAAGTAAGCAAAATTATTAAACAGGTGACTTATTAAACAGTAATTTCAGCGACTCTTTATTAACGAGCCGAGTTCGGGCCGAGCCGAGAGGATCAAATGGACTGAGTCGAGCCGGGCTTTTTCCTTCATATTTGATCTGAGTCCAAGTTGGATCTTTAATGAAGGTTGATAGGGCCGGGCCGAGTTTTGGGTTTGATCCGGCCCATTAGCAGGCCTAGTTCCCACCTTCTACCATCTTTGCTTCGGTGTGAGCCTTTGATCAGACAAATGGCGAGGCGAAGAGCATCACAGCTTATCACCTCTCTCTCATCGCCTAGCCGATTTCCTATCGGGCGATGCTTATCAGCCTTCTCTTCCCCTGGTCTGTTATTTAAATTGTAATTTCATGAACTCATTCAGTTGATCGATCATGGTGTGTACTGTGTACAGATAGAAAATATGCGGGCATATGATCACGATTTAAAACTTGCATGCAATTTGCTTGGTAATTATGCATTTGGTTGTAACAGCTGGTACTACTTGTTGATTGCAATTTATTTAAAGGTAAGGCGGTTAATTGTAAAATAATTAGAAGTTTTAAGGTGCATGCAAATAGATAGGTCATTAAATGTCTGAAACTTACTTTCATAAATTACACTGCCAATTTCCAGCCAATAATTTGCACTGTTATATGGATTGCTGGGTCCTAAAAACATTTAGGCATCACTTGACTTATAATTCAGTTTCAATTAAGAATTTAAGCCATGTAAGAGGGCAAAGAAGGTTTTAACAAAAAAAGGAATGGAAAGGAGCTTTGTAGATTAAATTGAATTGGGACAACAGTTCCTAACAGTTCCCCAATCCAAAACTGACTTATATTATTAGTCTTATATTATGATAATATAGTATATTATTTAGATATTAGTTGTAAGTGTGACATTTTTCCAGAGTTTCAGTCAACTAAAGTTACACAAACTTTGCAGATTTACCTCGAGAGTTTACTCCAAAATCATGGCAATCCAATCCACAATGCAAATGTTCCATAAATAAAGCCTTCTCATTTCAGCGGCATTCATTTTCTTCAAAGATCGAAAGGAATCCAAGCTATTCTTTATTAAACTCTGATGATATTTCTTATTTCAAAAGCGTGCTAGAGGAGAAATGTGTGGTTCAAGATGAAGAGAGGCTGTCAGTTGCAAATACTGATTGGCTGAGGAAATATATAGGCTCTAGTCAGCTTCTGCTTCTACCTAAGAACACTGATGAGGTTTTTTCTAATCTTGCAAATATTACACAATCATTTATTTATCTACTAATATATTTCACACACAACTTTTCTTCTGCTTAAAAAAAACATTCACTGTTGGAATTAATAATTCTACGGGTACTTATTTTTTAGGTTTCCAAAATTCTTTCTTATTGCAATTCAAGGCAATTGGCTGTGGTCCCGCAAGGCGGCAACACAGGTCTTGTTGGTGGCAGTGTGCCTGTTTATGATGAGGTAAAATCGGTGACCCTTTTGTACCTGCAATAGACCGAAAAATTAAAGCATGAAAGAAAATTATACCTTTTAGTCTTTCATTTATGCATTATTAAATATTATAGACTAAATAAGGGATCGTTATAGTAGTTGCCACTTGCCACTGTTGTCATTTTCATTTATGTATTATTTAATTTGATTTTTTTTTACTATTGATTTCAATACCTCATGTACTGTTGTTTAGTAACACAACTTTCGGTTACTGCCAAAGAACAAATACCTAAAAGGTGTGAGCTTCGAAACATGGGAGTTTTCTTTTCTATAATAAGATGCTCTTGTTTAATATCGTTGTAAAATTGTTTACTTCAGGTTGTCATCAGCCTTGCAAACATGGACAAGATAATTTCTCTTGACAAGGTAATTTTAAGACAACTGTTTATCCTTAACAGCATTTCTGGTAATTTCTAATCAATATTGGGAAATTTTATCTGCTTCTGAACACATGCACTCTAAAAGATTATCTGCTAATACAATTCCACGGTAATATTAGACCGATCAAGTGCCATCACAGCCTTGGAAAACTTGTGTCTGAATTAATAGTTTAATCTTCAGTACTGGCTGTATATATGTTAGAATTAACGAATATACTGTCACATACTAACTTCGTCAACTTAACCGAAAGAGTTTTTACTGGTATTGTCATAAACGAAAAAGCATGTATGAATTATCTTTCATTTTGTGTTGTAAGGTCAATGGTATCTTAACATGTGAGGCTGGATGTGTACTGGAGAACTTAAACTCGTTTCTGGAAAATGAAGGGTAAAATCTATGTATAGTCATCCCAAAACAATTTCCTTTCCTTTTCTTTTCTTTTTCCTTTCGGGGATAAAGATGGGGTCAATTTCCATTTCTGTTTTGCTTTTACCGAATTCAGTTGCAATATTTTCTTTACAGTTTCATCATGCCACTAGACTTGGGTGCAAAGGGGAGTTGTCAGATAGGAGGCAATGTTTCTACCAATGCTGGTGGATTGCGCTTTGTACGGTATGGTTCACTTCATGGAAATGTTCTTGGTGAGTTTTATTCCAAACCATATTTCAGTTCCATTTCATAAATATAAGCAAAATGTATCTGTTCTTTCAAATCTACAGAATTCAAGGTTAAAGTCCAACTAATTTGAGTTGAAAAGCTTGGTGATCTTAATAATAACCAGCTTATTTGCACAACTCATGGGTTAATTGATGCCATCACAAATGAATTATGAGACGAGTCCTTTTGAGCCTTGTTTTTGGCATTACTGACAAGTTAAAAGGTTAATAATAAAAACTTTGGTCTGCTTTGAGGCTTGATTGAACAGTTGCAGGATTAATAGAGCATTAACTTAGATGACATTTAGTATAAATTTATCAAGAGGTGAGAACTGAGTTTTAACTAAAGTATAGAGCTCATTTGATAGATACTGTATATATAATACCTCTGTTGACCTTATTGAAAGCTAATATTACTCAAAGACGCTTAAGCGGTAAGAACATCATTTCGCACAATATGTGTTTTCCAACCTCAATTGGTTATAGAGGAACATGGAAGTTTTCTTCTAGCTTTGAAACATGGGAGTTTTCCAACCTCAAATGCCTCCAATTTTTTGTGCACTCATCATGCTTTCAATTTTCAGAATATCAATAAGATGAAAATCCAAAACATGAATGATAAAACAGTGACTTTTAGATTTAATTTCTACCACCTTTTCTACATGCAGAATAAAGATTACAGCATTTTGGTTTTATTATTTTATGGGAACTAAAAAGCATAAAAAAAACATTCGAAAATTGTGGACAACTGGATTTTTACAAACTCCTGGTACCTGCTTAAAAAAAGTCAAAATATTGTAACTGTTTATGTACATGTGGGAATGTGATGTAGATTACATCTAACAGTTTTATTTTGGTCAAATATGTTGTAATTTATTTTTCATATACATGTCGAGAATTTGATGTAGATCATATATTACAGTTTATTTTGATGTCTGAGTGGTTTTTGAATTATTTGACATTTCAAAATGGTGGCAGAGTAGAGGCATTTAAAACCTCCTCTTTTGATTCTAGTTTCCATGTAAATGTTCCTTCACTAGGTATTCTTCATTAATTTTTACTTCTTCAAAACTTTACTTCAGGCTTAGAGGTTGTTCTAGCAAATGGAACTGTTCTCGACATGCTTGGCACCCTTCGCAAAGATAATACAGGATATGATCTGAAGCACTTGTTCATTGGTAAGATTCGTTATTCTTATATTTTTCTTTCCAAGCCAATATACATTGCATGGTGTTTTTGCAAGTTGTGCCTATATTTTGCTTAGTTTGAGTATAAACCTTTGTTGCCAAATTTTCTGTATATCTGCTGATGGCACCCAGCTTTAGATAAATGTGATAGAATATGCTGTATTCCTTTAAATGTGGCAACTTGACAACTTTTCTTTATGTAGCAGGTAAAACGCCTGCAACTTGACTATTTTGCCCCTACTTTTGAGAAATCTCGTAGTTCAAAGTCCAAATGAAGTTACCCTCAAACTTAGAGAAAATGTTTGCCTTTCATTTTTTTGAGATGAAGAAAACCCAGGGTCACCTTTATAATTTCTATTAACTTAATATTTTTTTAGCACAACTTCATACTTCATTTAATGATTAGGTACTTTCAAATTAGCTGTGGTACTTTCAAGTAGGAAATATGTTGGGCTTATTTGTCAATATGGCAAATCTTGGGTGTAATTTGCATGAGACCATATGAAGCAGTTGATGAAATAAATGAATTGAAACACTTTTATCAGGAAGTGAAGGTTCTCTAGGAATAGTTACAAAGGTCTCAATTCTTACCCCAGCTAAATTACCGTCAGTAAATGTTGCACTCCTTGCTTGCAATGACTACCTAAGTTGTCAGGTAAGATCTTTCCCTTTTTATTCTTTTTTAATTTGCAAAAGGCAGCGGCCATTTATGCTTAATTTCAGAAAACACCCTCATTTTTTATAGTTTGCAAAGTGTTAATATTTTAGTGATAAAAAAAGATATATCTATAGAAAAATTCTTTGTGAAGTTATTTTCTCGATCATTGTGATCCTTCAATTAATTCTATGAATCCAGTGTTTATTTATACCTTAGTTTTTTCTAAATTCTTGGTTCAACTTCAAGATTAAAGAGAGGTACAAGATTAAAAGAAAGTTCATAATGGGTTAGAATTGCAATTATATTGTTGAATTAAATAAAGGGAAAGTTGTTATTGTTTGCCTTTCTTATATCTAAGTGCTCCACTAAGGAAGGTCTTTTGTGAATAAAACAAATCATTCTTTGTTCTATTTCAAATGCTGATAGTTTTAGTCCATTGCATGCTATAAAAACATCATATTAAATCACTTTGTTACATTGTTGATCTCCTTTTCATGCTTCAGAAACTTCTAGTTGCAGCCAAAAGAGGATTGGGAGAGATTCTTTCTGCATTTGAGTTCATGGATAGCCATGCTATTAATTTGGTAAGTTTCTTCTGAATTCTGATACTGATGGGTGTCTATTTTCTTCTTCTTTTTTTATATTGACTTTTATTTTTTCTTTGATATGAAGGCTTTGACTCATTTGGAAGGAGTTACCAATCCTTTACCACAATCAGAGAGCAAGTTTTATGTTTTGATTGAGACAACTGGAAGTCACGAGGCAAATGACAAGTAAGCGACTTGAATCAGCCTTTTTCAGTTTTAATTTGTAGTTTCCATTCATATTTCTCTGACAAGTTCCGTTAGGAAAATCTTAACTTCAATCAATAACTAAAACAAAGATAAAATAATGAGTTTACCGTTTGGTGCTGGTACTAATATTTACCACCCTCATAATTAAATTGTAGTTTGTTTTCTAACTAACTAACAACTACACTGACCAAAAGAACAAGAAAAAAAGAAGAAGATAATTTTGTTACCTGACTGGTTTTATCTAATTATAAAATATCTATTTGTGCCCTTTAGGGCTAAACTTGAAGCATTTTTGCTGCATACACTAGAAGAAGGTGTGATATTAGATGGTGCAATAGCTCAAGACATCAGCCAAGCATCTATCTTTTGGAAAATTCGTGAAGTTATTCCCCTTGTAACTTATTGTTGCATTGCTACTGTCAGGCCTTGACATGCTATGTACTGGCTGGTAGAGCTTGCAAATTAGCTGGTTCAGTAATATTTGATACATTTTGGTTTCTGCTTAGTTGGGTTCAAGGATATTTGGCTCAAAATACTCGGGTTGGGTTATATATTTATATTTTGTAAGCTCAACCAGTTGGTACAATACGTACAGCCCAGCTTTTGAGATTGAACACAGCAAAATCTCAACTTACGTATCAGTAGTGGACTTACATCAGCCAAGATATTTCTCAATGGTCCAATCCCTATTCTTTATTTAGGTTTTGGTTTAGAAATTCCACTGCAAATAGTCTGAACTCGTTAGAATAATAGTAAAAAGAATGTTCCTTTTGTTGCAAACTACATATGCATGTGCAAAGAATACCCTGCCGATATTGGACTTATTTGCAGATAACATTTAACCGAAAAGAGTAACATAAAAACAGAGTAGGATCCAATTACTCACTGTGTTATGTTATTCAATCAAATCGAATTTAGGCTGAAGAGGGCAGTATGGTAAAAAAGCAGGTCACTTCTTATCACATTAGTCCAATTGTTTGTTGTTATCTGAAAATAACTGGAAGATACTTAGGATGGATATTGGTACTTTGTTACCACATAGGATAAAGTATCTGGTTGGTCTGCAAAAGAATCCTATAATTAGAACCATGCACATTTTGTGTGAACTGGAAAAGAAAAGTATTTTAGTGAGAGCTCAACTAGCAAATACTAAATATTACATGTTGACAAAAATTTAGGCTAATATACGTCTAATTACAGGGTATCTCAGAAGCTTCAGTCAAAGAAGGTGCATGCTACAAGTACGATTTGTCATTACCAGTTGAGAAGCTTTACGGTATCGTAGAGGAAATGCGTCTTAGGCTTGGTAATTAATTCAGATTTTGTATTTAGTTCATACCACTAATATCAGTTACCGCTGAAATCCTTACTGTTCTTCCTTATCTTTTGGTCTCAGTTTGCGTGTTTTGCACGTTTCTTTTCTGTTCCTTATAGATAAAATGGCAAAAGTAATAGGCTATGGTCACCTAGGAGATGGAAACTTGCACCTAAACATCGTGACTCCGGAGTATACTGATAATGTATCTTTTGAATACAAGTAACGTATAATTTTTCTTAATCTGTTTTCTTTATGCTATTGATGGTTCTCTTTTAAATTGTGAAATGTTTCAGATTCTTACCAAAATTGAACCGTTTATATACGAGTGGACCTCTGCTCAAAGAGGAAGTATCAGTGCTGAGCATGGGTTGGGGTTTATGAAAGCTGATAAAATTCACTATAGCAAGTCATCTGAAGCGGTATTTGTAGTCTTTCTTTTCTTCTTTTGCACTTGAATTTTATATTACTTTTTTCTAGGAAAGTAGGCTTTGCCTGTTAATTTATTTTATTAAAAATTAAAAAGGTTTACAAGGTATGAGAAGGGATTACATGATCAACTATCAAGGAAAGATATTATAGTGTTGTTATCATGAACTAGAAGCTTTCTGGGCAAAGTTTTTCATTGATTATGTATCCTGAGATTCACTAACCCCAAAATAATTTGAATGCCTGATTCTATACTGGCAAATCACTTTGCCAAAAATTTTGATAGATCGGGTGTGCTTATAAAGAAAAAATTGTGTTCCAATGCCATATTTTACTTTTGTCATGCATCCTTCTAACTAGTCTGATGCAGTTAGTAGCCTGACATCTTTTCTGGTCTTTAAATTTTCATGACAGTAGCTCTATAATTACTTAGACATACATTTTCTCACAAAAAATGACTATTCAGGTGAAACTAATGGGTTCCTTCAAGAAGATGCTAGATCCAAAGTTGATATTAAACCCATACAAGGTTCTACCGCAATCCATTCTTAACTAAACCAGGTAATGATAAAGTGAGTAATGCATTTGTCTAGCATGCTTATGGTGATAAACAAAGCATGCCACTTAGTTTGGCTCACCTCGTGTGAATATTTTAGGTCAACTTGCAAGTCAAATAGATATTCTTACAGTCAAATTCTCATTCCAAAAGATTCAAAATTGTGATATTTTAAACTTTTGCTTTCTTTGTATTTTTAATTGTGCTAATCGATGAAACTATGTTATTCTCAGGGGCTGGTGGTACAGTGCTGATTAATTACATGAACTGATCACATAGACCTACTAGTACAATCCTTGTTAATAAATCTCTTGGCACTGAAGAGAAGCTAGGTCAGAGAGAGGGAGCTAAAGAGGCTTTTTTCCCTTATTTATTCAACTCCAAGGGACATGTAATATATTGCAAATAATGTATAGATGGACATTGGAATACTGGATTCATATATCATAATAAAATGTTATTCATCTTAGAATATCTTATGTTATGGTATACCTCGTTGCAAATTCTGTATACCTTTGAAGGATTAAAAGGAGATTACTAGTTCGAACTCTTGTTCAGTTTCATTTCTTTTCAAGTTGTTGAGCATAGGACATAGGTGCTATTTTCAATACTCATGACCCAGGCTATATATATAGTGGAAAATCAGAAAAATGAATTGTATTGATTCCTTTGTTCTCTTGGGCCTATATAGGCGTTACATTTTTCATTCGTAACCCTACGATTCTCTATAATTCATTTCTTACCAATATAACCCTATAACTTCTATTAATGCAATAAACATACAAAAAATCTCAACACTCTCCCTCAAGATGGGCAAAAGATATCCATCAAGCCCATCTTGTCACAAAACCTATTTAGATCTATTGAGCTAAGTCCTTTGGTGAGACAGACAGCTACTTGATCTCCAGTAGCTACATGACTCAGCTCCAATAATTCACTTTCTAGCTTTTTCTTTATGAAGAACCTATCGATCTCCATATGCTTGGTTCTGTCATGCTGCACAAGATTGTTGGCAATGCTGATCGCTGACTTGCTATCGCACCACAATTTCATTTTAGCTCCGTGATTCACCTTGAGCTCTTCCAACAACCTATTCAGCCACACCATCTCAGCAACTCCCAATGCCATAGCCCTGTACTCGGCTTCTGCTGTCGATCTCGCAACAACTGGCTGTTTCTTACTCTTCCAAGAGGCCAAGTTGCTCCCTACGAACATGCAATAGCCAGCTGTGGACTTCCTGTCATCTTGGCAACTGGCCCAGTCAGAGTCACAATAGCCCTCAATGTTCATGTGTCCATTCTGCCTGAAAATCAAGCCCTTCCCCGGTGCACTCTTCAGGTACCTCAGAATGTGATACACTGCGTCCATATGGCCCTTCCTAGGGTCATGCATGTAGCGGCTCACCACGCTCACTGCAAATGAGATATCGGGACGTGTATGTGTCAAATAGATCAATCTGCCTACCAGTCTTTGGTACCTCTCACGATCAACCTGTTCTCCTGCCTCTGCACTTATCTTAGCCTTCACATCAATTGGAGAAACTGCAGGCCTGCACCCCAACATGCCTGTCTCTGTGAGCAAATCTAGGACATACTTCCTTTGGGACAGAACAATCCCCTCTGCTCCGCGAGCCACCTCAATTCCAAGGAAGTATCTAAGCTGTCCCAAATCCTTCACTTCGAACTCCTTTCCCAATTTTGCCTTCAACTTTGCAATTGCCCCCTCATCATCCCCGGTAATGATCATATCATCGACATACACAGCCAGCATAGTAACGTGACCACCATGTTGTCGAACGAACACCGTATGGTTGGCATTGATCTGCTGATAGCCCATGCCTACCATAGCCTTCCTGAACCTATCAAACCAGGCCCGGGGGGACTGTTTCAACCCATAAAGCGACTTCTTGAGTCTGCACACCTTACCCACTGTCTGGTTTGTACCAAACCCTGGTGGAATCTCCATGTACACCTCCTCCAACAAATCACCATGAAGAAAGGCATTCTTCACGTCGAGTTGGTGTAACTTCCATCCCCCATTCGCTGCCATGGAAACCAATGTCCTCACTGTGTTCATCTTCGCCACGGGTACAAAGGTCTCATCATAGTCGATGCCATATGTCTGATTGTACCCCTTCGCTACCAACCTCGCCTTGTAGCGCTCAACTAGACCCTCTGGATTCTGTTTCACTGTGAAGACCCACTTGCATCCAACAGCCTTCTTGCCTGGTGGTAGTGACACAAGCTCCCACGTTTTGTTCTTTAAGAGGGCCTCGAGCTCTTCTAGCATGGCTGCTTTCCATTTCGGATCTCCTTTAGCAACCTGCCAACACTCAGGGATAGAGACAGTATCCAATGATGCAATAAACGCTCTATGCACCGGTGATATGTGTGAGTAAGAGACAAACTGGGCAATCTCATGTGGGAAACCATATCGGTCAGGAGGAATACCCGCATTCTCACGAGGAGTTCTTCTCACCGATAGGGGAGTAGGAGGAGTAGAAAGAGGAATCATAGCACCTATGTATTCTGAGTCTGAGGTGGATGGTGTAAGTGTCTCACGAGTTGGAGTAGGCAGAGCCAATGGACTTGGCACAGGTGGCACTGAAGGCACGACTCCCTCACTCTGCTTATTTCTTCTCACATACACCTCACGGTATCTCGACTCCCACTGAGACTGAGTTCTCCCACTTTTGGGCCCATTCTTCTCAACTTCCGACTCAACCACAGCCGAATCCTCCTTTTCTGGCTCAACCCTAGCTGAATCCTCCTTTTCCGGCTCAACCCTAGCCGAATCTACTAGTGGGCAAGGAATACCACCCACACTCACTATCCTCCTCTCACCATCACTACTACTCTCCCCTACTCGCCTCATACCTCCTGTATCGAGCAAGTCTCCAAAGTGTGATGTAGTCTCTGAGGAGTAGTAAGGTTCGAGCTCGCGGAATGTAACATCCATACTCACAAACAATCTTCTCTCTACCGGGCTCCAGCACACATAACCCTTTTGAGTACCAGAGTAACCCACAAAGATGCATTTCACCGCTCTGGGATCCAACTTTTCCACTGTTGGTCTGTTGTCTTTCACGAAGCACAAACAACCAAATACTTTTGGAGGAATAATGCCCTCATTATCTCCTTTCAACATCACACATGGAGTCTGCCACTCCAACACTCTAGATGGCATTCTGTTGATCAATTGTGCGGCTGTCAGGACTGCTTGTCCCCACAAATGTTTCGAAACATTCATGGAGATCATCATGCACCGGGCTACCTCCAACAAGTGTCTATTCTTCCTCTCTGCTACTCCATTTGTGCTGGTGTGTAAGGGCACGTGGTCTGATGATGTATCCCATGAATTGACAAATACTCCTTGAATGCCTTGTTTGTATATTCGGTCCCATTATCGGATATCAGTGCCTTCACCACAGCACCATACTGAGTTTGAGCCGCCTTATGAAAATCCTTGAAACAAGCAAGTACATCATTCTTGTTCTTCATCAAGTACAACCATGTGACACGAGAATAACAATCGATGAAAGTCACAAAAAATCTATACCCATTCATTGCAGTTGTTGAGCAAGGCCCCCACACATCCGAGTGTACCAGATCAAAGGCATGAGAACTCCTACTTCCTGAGCTTACATACGAACTCCTTGTATGCTTCCCAAACTCACATCCATCACACACAAGTTTTTGTTTGTCAGCTTTCTCATACTTTGATGGATACAAACGTTTCAGTAGGCTGAAGGAAGAGTGCCCCATCCGCCTATGAATCAGAAGCAACTCATCCTCCACACTCACCCCATATCCTCCTGCCCCCACTCTATCGACCACAGATGCCAGCGCTGTGTCCATCCCTTTTCTATCCATGTACCACAACCCATCACGCCATGTGCCAGTCCCAAGTATCCGACCTGTCATCTTCTCCTGAAAAACCATCTTCGGAATATCAAAGGTCACGATGCATTTCTGCTCACGAATAATAGCACTAATGGACACCAGGTTTACGGGAAAGGAATGAGCATGCAACACATTGGTCAGAGTCACTGAATCGGTACATCTCACAGTACCCTTACCAACTACGGGCTGGGCCGTACCATCGGCTGTCTGAATGCTCTCTGGGACTGTTAGGTGAGTATAGGAAGAAAACTCCATAGCAGCACCAGTCACATGGCGAGATGCACCAGAGTCGACTATCCACTCTGGTGATCTAGTGGTGGATATCGAGGCAAGAGCAAGTGGATCACAAACACCTGTGGCCGAGTGAGCAAAACAAGTAAAGTTACCCCTGGGTGAAGACGAGGTAGATGCACCCTCTACCACACTCTTCCCATTACCTGTTGCTTTCTGCTTCCTCTTCAGTATCTCCTCACTCTCGCCCTCTGCTACCATCAGATTTGCCCGGTAGTCTCCTCTTCCACCTCTCTTACCAACCTGGCCACAACCACGGCCTCCAGACTGTCCCCTCTCACCTGCATCTCGCTTCTTAGGTGACTTAGGACAATTCTGTTTCAAGTGACCTACCTCACCGCAGTTGTAACACTGTCGAGGCTCGCCCCTGAACCCTGTGTTACCTGAGTTGGAGACCGCTAGTGCTGACTTCACCCCTGGAAGTCCTGCTGCCCCAGCCTGTAGCCTAATCCGGCTCTCCTCCTCAGTCAAGTACCCCTCCAGATCCTTCCTTTTCAGAGTGTACCTTACCCGACGCGACCAACCCAGATCCGTAGCTGGCCCGTCGAGTCTCATGTCAATAGGTGGCAGCTCAACCTTCTGCACCTTCGGCTTGCTCTCAACATGAGCTTGGCCCACAGCCAACACTCGCACCATGACAGCGACCTCATCAGCGGTCAATTTTGCACAGGCCTTAGCAAACACATTCCCGATCTCCTCCGACGACATTGATCCGACTCAGATCCACGCCTCACGTATCGATCTTAGTCCGAATCCCTCCTACTTCTTTCTTAGACCCGATCTTACACTCTCAAGATCGAGATCCACATCATCTCCCCCTTTCTTTCTCTTCTTCTTGACCCGATCTTGATTTATCGCATCAAGATTCGAGCTTAAAACCCGATCAAACCCGATCGAGAACCCGATCCAAACCCGCTTCTCAGGTATCGTGGGGTTAAAGGCCCCCCCACGCCGGCCAAATCAAGCAAAGAGCAACCCCTCTTACCTTTGGTTCGGCCTAGAAGAAGGAGAGACCCGACTGACCTAGAAGAGAGAAAGCAAAAAAACGGCTGACCTAGAAGAGAACCGGCTGTAGGCGGAGCTAGGGCAGAGCCAGACCTAGGGCGGCGGAGCTTCAGCGGGGCCAGGCGACCCGACTGGGTGGGGGGCGGAGCTCAAGCGGCCTGGCGGAGCTCCTCTCTGGTTTGGGTCGCGCGGTACTGTAGCTACAGTAAAATCGAAAAAGAGGAAAAAATAGAAAAAGAGGCTAACCCTAGATTTTTAGCTCTGATACCAAGTGGAAAATCAGAAAAATGAATTGTATTGATTCATTTGTTCTCTTGGGCCTATATAGGCGTTACATTTTTCATTCGTAACCCTACGATTCTCTATAATTCATTTCTTACCAATATAACCCTATAACTTCTATTAATGCAATAAACATACAAAAAATCTCAACATATATATTATGCCCCTCAACTCCACAAGAAAACGGAGAGAGGATTTTTTTATTTTTGGAAAATAAAAAAATATTTTGTCAGGAAAACATATTGATGGTTTTTTTTTACAAAAATGGCAAGGACCGGAATTAAGTTTCAGTCCAGGTATGGATTGATTGAAAACTCTGATTCGGTCACTCAGTCACACATGCACACCACTAGCAACACTAGCAACACAATTGGGGAAAAAGAGGGAGTGATCGAAACTTTGATCCGGTCACCCCTTTGGAATTTTGAAAAAAGGGGATCAAAACTTTGATCCGGTTTCCCGTTTCAGTTCCAATCACCCCTCTGAAATTTTTGAAAAAGGGGGGATCAAAACTTTGATCCGGTCTCCCGTTTCAGTTCAGATGTTAACAGGGTGGTATGGCGCTTAATCAATTTGTTTCCTAATAATTCAATTTCGTATGTTCTTAAAATGAACAAAAAAAAAAAATATTCACGAGAGAGAGAGAGAGATGGCTACGGAAAGATATGATGGCCTTTCCTTTTGGAATGCTTTGCAATCATTTGAATTGCTGTTCACTTTCAACTTATTGGGATGTAGGAGTTGGCAGCACCTATTCATGCGCTTAACATCTCCTTGCACCTTTTGTTCATCCCTTACCCTGCCATGCCTAACATTTTCAGTTAGGCACGTTGTGCAAGCTCATCAATGCCTTACTACCTTGGTCCCTCACAGCAGATCAACAAGGATTACTGCAAGAGAGATGGAGAGGGCAAGCGAGAGAGATGAGATGATGAGTTTCTATGAAGCATGCAACAAAACGGCATTTTAAAAGTCAAAAACCTAAGAAAAACTCCAAATGTTGCTACACCTACAAAGATTCAACTAAAACCCATACAAAATGGAAAAATCTCTCTAAACTACATCAGCATGAAAACTCTTCATGAAAGCTCCTTTTTAGCACACAGTGACCACAACAAAACTAGCTCACTTTCTTTTGCTCAGTATATACACCATGGTGGATCTTAAGATTCTTAACACAACATAAATACTTCCACTGGCACGCTACATCAACATAAGCTAAGCAGCACACTGACTCTGTACAAAGTCACAGGCAACTACAATGACACATGCATCATCACAAGTGTATCAGCTTGTCACCTCTTCCTTCTTTTTGATTCCACCTGTTCAAAATTTGTACAGGTTAATGTAAGAAAGAAGTCTAGATTTGAACCACTGTTTTACATTTAACAGTTGGCATTGGGTACTTAAATATATATTTAGCCAAATTTGACGCTTATCGGTCTATAAATGTGGTAAATATCACTTGCTCCTCTTCTACAAAACTTTTGCAAACTAACCCAACTTTGTGGCTGATTATGGAGGAAATAATGAAAACAATAGACGCTAGGGACACAAGTACATTTAATGATTTAATGTTGAGTATTATGTGTTGCGATTCTTATATTTTTAGTATGTAAATAACATTGCATTTTGCAAGATTGAGAATTTTACCTTTTCCTCTGTTTCCCCGGAAGTGTTGTTGGGGTTTCCGTTCCTTTTGCCGTTTTGCGGGGCACAGCCTTCACAAAAGAAGTGTTCCAGCTTTTTTGCGTCCTTTATGGTCATTCCTATGCAAACAGGGTGATACCTGAAAAAGAACTTCTATAATGGTCTCCACTGGTATGATATGAGTTACCATGTTCAAACTCCTATTTTCTTTCTTTTCTTTAACTTAAATTGTGAATCAAGTTGCATTTTAGGTCGTAATTTTGGAGTGAGGCTATGGTACTATGCATAGCGCATATTGGTCCGTACTTTGTATCAATATCTTTGTTTTTAAAGTCCAAACAGTCGATCGGAACTGTTCAACATGATCTCCATATGAAAATGTACTTTCATACTAAATGTTCTAATTTTTTTTTTACTATTTTTTAGATAGGTAGAAAATTACTACTTTTGAATTGTCTAGAATCTTTGGATCAAGTGATTTTCTACGTATCTAAAGAAATAATAAAATAATTCTAAAAAAATATAAAAGTTGATTTACATGTACATTTTCATACAGTGATCATATTGAACAGTTCAGATTGACTATTTGAACTTTGTAAACAAAAATATTAATCCAAAGTACAGACCAATGTGCGCTATGCATTGTACCATAGCCTCACTCGTAATTTTGTTACCATCAAACAGAACTTCCCTTACACTTGCATCTGGATTAGCTAAATTCACTGAATGAATAAGAACAAAAAAAAAAAATTTGGATTTTTCCTAACTACCGAGGACTACTATTAATAACTGAATAAATACTTCTTCAGTCAAATCCATTTTACCAAGTAAAAACTCACACCACCACTACCAGACCAGGCTGGCAGATTTAATTTGGAGAGTAGTGTTAGCTGATTAAGCACTAGTCAAACCAACAAAAAACACAACATAAAGAGGGAAATCAGATCCAACCAACACTGATCCAGTTGCCAGCCTGCATTTATCTGCTAACAATTGCATATTAAAAAATAAGTGGAAGGTACTACACACCAGTCAGAACACTCCTCGCACTGGATCATCAGGTCATCAGGATTGTAAGGCATCTCACATTTGCAAAACCTGTCACCAAAGATATGAGGTCAACACCAAATAAAATAAACCAAATGATGCTTGTAACGTAGCCTCAGGGTACATTAAGAATTTCCTTGTCAGGTAATTAAATCTCCTGAGCAAACACAAAAGAGCAGGTAATCTTTTATGTCTAACTTTTGAGTAAATTTCGCCAGAGGTCACTAAACTTTGCCCTTTGTCACGAATTGGTCACTCAAGTTTGATTTGTCTTTGTGCAGTCATTGAACTTTTCATTTGTCCCAATCAAATCACTCTTCCGTCCAAAATACTATCAGAATATGCTCATCCATCTCCATATCACTTTATATTTTGTTAGTATTTTGGACGGAAAGAGTAACAGAATAACTTGATTGGGACAAGTTTGATTGACCAATTTGTGACGAAGGACAAAGTTTAGCAACCTCTGACGAAAATTACCCCTAATGTTATCTCGCTTAGGATCTTAGATTCAAACCTGTTCCCAAATACGATGTTTAAGGACCAAACAACAAATGCTTACCAAAAACTGACTGACTTTTACCTCGGGTATTCTGTAAAGGTATATATATTTACAACCATAGTACAATGTATGTAAAAAATAATAATAAACAAGTTGTCTACAAAAATATACGGAAGTTATAATACATGTAGAAAATAGCATTACTTAATATAAGGCAAGTACAGCAGGTCATGGGTGCTCTTTTGGTAAGCAATCACAAGAATTTCTTTTCGATTTTGTGTATTATACACCAACATTGTCGGTATGGAAACCTTATTGACAAATGAACAAATGAAAATGCTACTCCTGCCATACCAAGGAGTTTGAAAACAGAACTATATATGGCGGGCTATTTTCTTTATTCATTTTACTTTGTTTGTGATTTATCTAAATCCTTTTGCTTTCTAAATTGAACTTCTGTTCAAAGCTGAAGCTTTACTTCCTTATAGGAGCTAAAAAACTGAACAAGGATACCTTGTGCTAAGCCCATTAACCCCAAAATACTAGCATAAACTTCGTCATATTTATTAGAGAGAGAGAGAAAGATTGGGTCTTCTATTTATTCTATTTTCCCGCCAATTGTATTTTGTTTTTTTTTTTTTAAATAAATAAATAAGTCCTACCTAGATGACATTGTTACTTGTCACATGTGTGCAGGAATTACTAAAAATAAAAAAAACTGGAACCCAATGAGAGGCACCAGACCTTGCACATAAATATGACAGAACAAGCTAATCCTCTATACCTAGGTTGTAATTACACAAAAATGAACAATGTTTCGCAATCGACACGAAGAGGGGAAAAAAAAATAAAGCACACCCACACCTGGACTGTGGTCATACCAACAGAGGAGTGTTTGTTTTTCAACCGTTTCTTTGTGTCACTTACGCTTGTATTTTAGGGAATTTCTAAATGTAATTTCTGAAAAAATAAAATTCAGAACTTACACTGCAATACGGTCCGGTACAAAACTTCCACTAGCAGACTTATACTCGAACCGACAAAAGAAATCCTCTGCCCCGACAGCATCAAGCTTGGTGTAATTACGAAATGAGTGCACATGGCATTTATCCTCGATGGTGTCGGCGCTCTGAATATCATAATGATCAGACAAGAACACTTCTTTCGCACCGTGAAATTGGCGGCGACCGCCGATTGACTCCTCAGGCCGGTAATACCAGCGTACTCTCACCTTGACATTCGAGCCACGGGCCCCACCGGCCTCAATGGACTCGATTTTTGCCACATAGGGGGGGCGTGAAGTGTCTGGTGAACGCATGAGCACGCAGTCGTTTGCTGCAGATAGAAAAGAGTTGATTTTGTGCATGTCATTTTTACTTATTATATTCTATTGGTTATATGCTGTTCTTGGGCCTTTCTTTTGATTCCTATTTGACCATTTGTACACGAGGTTTGTTTGTTAGTCTTGTAAATACAGTATATGCCATGCTAATTATAAACCCTGTTGTCTAGTCATTTTTGGAAATACTTCAATGTTCATGCCACAGCAGAGCTGTCAAGTGACCTTGATTATTCTTGCAACACAGTCACCAAACTACGCAGTTAGAGAATATACAAAGCAAAGTAAATAACAAAACTATAAAAATTAATCAGTAAGTTCTTGATAAGTCCTCAACCTGTGCCAACTGACATTCGCACCATACTTGTATCAAAATATGGCATTCCTCTCACTTGCCAAGTAAAATGAGAGAAACCTAAAAGGAACTTTTAGGTGGGTCAAGTGCTGGTTGGTACACATAATCGACAACCCCAAGTGATAAGCAACATACTGATCATGTCTGATAAGCATCAGTAATGATTGCAGCCAGTACATAACAGTACAGATACTGGCTGCTAATTGTCTACAAGGTTAGATTTTTTACATACTAAACAACAGACTCCAGAGTTCAAATCCCAGAGAAGAAACTCTAGATGAAGAGACAGAAGAGGAGCACAGAAACATTAAAAACTATAAATTTCAAGTGAAATAAAAGCAGAAATGTGCAGGCAGGCTTTGGTTTTCCAAAGGAAAAATTAGAAAACACACAAATCGCATTATGAAATGCTACCACAGAACCCTATAAACTAAAATGGATGAAGAAGAAACGAATAACCAGCACCAACTAAACTTAATAATTGATTTCCAAGGGATCTCCAAATTGAAACTCCAACAGCAACAGAACTAGTCAAATCGAACAGGTTTTCTTTACCACAAATAGACTTGGGTAAAACTGCAGCACAAATTAGAAAAAGATAACCTAACAAAAACCCTTACGCTTGATAACTTTGTTCGTCCCTTTAATCGTATACGAATCGAGGGTTTTCTTCGCAGCTCGGGGCTTCGCCATGACAAAGAGAAAGAGAGATTAATTTGGGAAATTGAGAAAGTGGTATTTGCCTATTTGGATTGGTCCAGAATTGTTAAGATCGATCCTTGATATTTGGGAAAAGAAAAGAAATATGGCGTTTATAAAACGGAGGTATCGCGACCGTCCGTTGAGAGATGGAGAAAGGATCCGGTCCGTCGCTTGATCGCCAAGTCATGTAATGTCTCAAGAAAGTATTACTAAGAAACTATCCTTCCTTTTTCTTGTAACAAAAATATTTATTAGTATCAATCCAAATTACATGCATCATGCATGCTCAACAAAATATAACTGCTCAGTTTTACTTCTCTTTTTTTTTTTTTTTTTTGAAGTACTAGTTATTTAGGGTCATGTTTGGTTGTGAAGTAAAATTACTAAGGGTTAAATTGCTTATCCCATTTTATTTCTCATAATTTACATATTGTTTGGTAATGTAAGTTATAGCTTAAATCAATTTATTTGGAGGAGTAAAATGTTGAGAAATGTATCTCTACCTATGACAGTGGGTCCTATAAGTAAAGTAATTGTGGAGCAAGTTAATCCACCTAAAGAGGTGGATAACTCGTATCTTACTCCATCTGATTCCTCCTATTTTACTTCTCGTTTGACTACTTAAGAGATTTACTCCACAATCAAACATGACTTCGAAGAATTATGCGATCTCCGACTTTAGCACCTCAAATCTACATTCCATATCCACCTAGCAAGTAACTGCCAGATCTATTTTTTCTTGGTTAACGTGAAATTTTTATTTATACCATAATAAAGAAAAATAAACCAAAACACTTCATTTTTCAGAGAATTCGAAAACTACCCAGGCCACCAAATGACCTGCGGCCCCAAAGATTGAGGGTCGCCCAATGCCTCTGCGGCCCCAGTCTAGGGGCCGCCCAATGGCTTAGCGGCACCATTTTTTTTTTTTACAGAAATTTTATTAACAAGTTATACGGTGTATAACTAATTTACTATTTAGATGTGACATAACTAAAAAACAAAAATCCTTGTTCTATGTGCCACTTAAAAAAAAAAACAAAATCGGGCTGCAGGGGCATTGAGCAGCCCCTAGACTGGGGCCGAAGAGACGTTTGACGGCCTCAGTAGATTTGGAATTCTCCCAAAAACAGAGTGTTATGGTTTATTTTTTTTATTACGGTATAAAGAAAAATTTCGGGTTTGATTCCTCTGAAGTGTTTCATTTTCAATTTTAAACAACGATTTTAAATGATATTTTTTCGGCTTTATGCTTAAATACCAAATCTCTAAAAAATAATATAATTACTAATAACGTATTTCAAAAAAGAGATGAGAAAGGTGATGACTTACTTTCTCTATATTTCGATTTGAAGATTACAAAATCACTAAAGTTTCATTTAGTTTTGAGCACAACTCACTTTTGCTTCCTTTTCTCTCCTTCCTGCTCAGCTTAAAATTTTACGATTCTGAATCAAGTAACTTATTACGGTCAGATTCGGTCAGACCGGAATAAATGATCCGCAGTTTTGTCTTTTATTTATTTATTTTGTTAAGATCCGTCTCAAAGAGTGTCAACTGATTTCATATTGGAGGTGGTGCCAAAAAAGACGAAAAAAGAAAAGAAAAGAAACGAGCACTTCTTGTGAGTTGTGAGTTGTGACCCTCCTTTAATTTTGAGTTCTTTTATACCATACCATCACATACAGTTGCTTTAATTTTATTTGTTAATTTACTTCGAGACATATTTTCACACAGCCATATACACCGAAACTAATATTCTTGAAAATCCCATGGCACAAGCTGCCAGGTCACCGAAACCAGGAGGCAGCAGTTCTTTCTGAATTTTAAAATTTAGTGGAAAAATATTGGTTTGGTATCACTTTGTCTCTTTCTGAAAATTATTTTGCCCTTCTCTAGAATTAAAAAGTCCGTTATACCAGTCCAAAAGTATTGTTAATGAGAAACTTTGTTGTTTTTATAGAAATTTTATAGAAATATACTGATCCAGACCAACTTTGTTGTTTTTAAATATGTAAAATGATATTATTTTATTGTTTTTTATTATGTAAGACTATACTATTTTTATTATTTCTTATTATGTTGATTGTGGATCAGATTTGAGGCTATTTGGATTTGAGTATGATCGGATTCAATTTAAATTAATCTTTTAAATTATTTGGATTGAGAAATTTTCAGTTGAGTCTGATCGAGTTCGGTTCATATTAATTTTTTTTAATTTACTAGGTTGAGTTTGGTAAGTTTTTGTTGCTATAAACATGCTAATTGTATTCGAAGTCGGATTAATTTGACTTTTGAGTTTGTGTTGAGCTCTAGACCTGATTCTTCCTCTCAAATTTTAAACCTGGTTCGCTTGACCCTTTATCTAGGAGTGTTCATTGGTTCGGTTTGGTTAAAATCAAAATAAAATATACAAATCAAATTTAATTTAGTTTTCAAAATACAACCGAACTGATCGAAATAAACTTATCAACTGAACTAAATTTCGGTTTGTTTGTTTGAACCGAAATAAGAAGATTAACTATAAAAATAAATATTTTTTGTTAATTTTCTGAAAAAAAATTAAGATGGATTTAAATAAAGTTGTTTGGTTCGGACTAACCGGTTTTAAAACAAACCAAGCAATATACATTATGTTGTAATTCTTTATTTTTCTTAAATGTTTGGTTCGGTCTGGAAACAGGTTTAAATTTTTGGTTAATTCAGTTTAATTGGTTTTAAAATTTTCTAAACCGAACTGAACCGAACAATTAAACCGCTTTTTAAAAATGAGCCAAACTGATCCATTTACCAGAAAAATCAAACCATTTAATATGAACTCTCTTGGTTCAATTTAAAACCGATTAAACAGAACCCGATGAACACCCTCTTGCCATAGAGTAAAAAAAAAATGATACCTCACTCGTTCGGTTTCATCCTTGACCAAGTCCGATCCAATCCTACCCAGTTCTAAGTTGTTCAATTTTTTTCAAATGAATAAAGAATTATCTCAATATATTGAGTTGTTATTTAATATTTTTTTGAAGTTTTAATATTTTAAATGTAATTTGTAATTTATTTTGAATATTAACACTTATGCGCCATGTGCATAAATTGCTTGTGATTATTTAAAATAAATTTATTTGTATAAATAATTAGTAAACAAACACATAAATGAAATCTTTAATTTATATTTAATACTACCTAAAAAATACATAATAAATTTACAATAAATACACACAACATTTTGAATAATATATATGTACATGTAATATAATTACATGTAATATGGTCGGATAGGACTGGAGAGTCAAGTCTTATTCTAAACTCATGCTCAATCTGGCGGAACCGTAGACGATCCCCCTCATTTTATGGTTTGAGACAGGGGCGGACCCACATTGCCCCCCTGGAATTTGAAATTTAGTGGAAAAGAGAGGCCTGTTTCAGTTTTGCCCCCCTCTGGAAAGTAATTTTGCCCCCCGCTGGACCAATAAGTCCAATCATGTATTGTATTCAGTGCAGTTTAAAAATAAAATTATGGGCCAAGCCCAATTGACATTGAAGTTGCTGTCGCTGGACTGTTGGCGCTACTTAATAAAATGAATTAATTCATTCTCCCAATCGTTCACGTTACTGATTAAAAGAAAAAAAATAGTTGAAGCCCTCCCAATCGTGTCGCCAACTCTTAACTTCCTAGCGCTAACTGACAGAGAGATAATTGCAATATATAGAGGATTAGACCTGTAGCTTCAATTTCAATTACAATCAGTTTTGTTACTGTATACCAGTACCAGTATCTTCAATATAACCTCATATTCAAATGGTCAATTGAGGCTTATATCATGGTAATTAAATTAATGTAAGATTTCATAGAGACCCGATTAGCTAATGGATTTGAACCCGATAAACTATTTGAACCCGATTTTTGCCCCCCCCCCCCTGACAAAAATCCTGCATCCGCCCCTGGTTTGAGATTTGGGTTAGTGCATGGGCAGTATTATTGGGCTTTGAGATTCGTGCCAAGTTAAAAAGAACGGTTCGGATCCACTAATTGTAAAAGATTCCATTTTCAGATAATGGAGAGGATGTGAATTCCTTTCGTCGGAATTTAAATCCAATCTGAGTTTGAATCTAGATCAGTTCAAACAGATTCGATCGGATTTACTATTTTGCTAAACTTGATATATTTCAAAATAAAGGCACTATAACCAAATTTTTACATAGAAACGGCGTATATATTTGAACTGAAAGCCGCTTCATCAGCTAAAAAAGAAACGGCGTATATATTTCAAAATAAAGGCACTATAATAGGGGTGTAAACAGAGCAGATTCGGAGCGGATAAATGCTAATATCAAATCCGTATCCGCCTTTCAATGAGCGGATACAGATAATAAATTGATATCAAAATTTAAAACTATATCCGCCTCAAACGGATACGGATACGGAGCGGATAATCCACGGATACGGATTCGAATACGAATACAGAACGGATAATTGTCGGATAATTGAACTTTAAGATAGATTAACAAAATTCAAATATGAAAATGAATAATTTATGTTAGTTTATTTAAGTTTATAATTTAAATCTATGGAAAAATCAAATTAAAACAAAAAACATAATTGGATAGTTTATGTTAGTTTATTTAAGTTTCTTCATTTCTTTATTCAATCGGCGGTCCAGATTTAAACTCTCAATTGCATTATAATATTGGTTAATATATTTGGGCCAAGCATCGTGATCAGAGTCAAAATAACGATGATTTACGTAGGGTTTTGGCTTAGGTTTTGCATATTTTCTCACACTTATGTTTAATTTATTAGAGAAAAAGGCTACTGTCACCCTTCTTTATGTTTTATTGCAGAAAACAAGTTTTGGGACTATTTTACATCAAATGGAGCTAGAATCGGGTCAATCGGATCAGCGACGCTCATCGACTAAGTCTCTGTTACGGTTCGTATTGCCTGATACGGACCAGGCCTAGCACAGACCAGAAGATAGCGCTGGAAGCATTAAACCCTAACCGTCCGGACCATATCAACTGATACGGCCCGTATCCGAAGGCATCTCTTGGAGAATAACTGCCGACAGCTGTTTCCAGACCAGTTTCTTAGCCTCTACTCAACCTCCACACGTCCCTCCACTCCTATATAAGGCCCCTGGGCAGAAGGAATAGTCATCTTTGTAATTAGGGTTAGATTTGATTAAAGAGAGAAGAGAGGAGTGCTTGTAACAATGCCGTTTCGCGGCTAAGTTCATTTTCTTAGGGCTAGGCAGTAAACCTTGTTACTCTTGATGTTTTGATATATATATTTCTGTTGATTATGATTTCTTGTTGTTGAAACAAAATGCTTTTGTGATTTACTATCTCTTCATCTAACTTCAATGATCTAGTTTGAGTCTGTTAGGGTAGTGACAGTACTTTAATGGTAAGAGAAACTATTTGTATGAATTAGCCTCGTTGAGATTTATTAGGTTTATGTGAAGAAAATCTTAGCGGAGAAACCATAAACTAGACCAACAAAACGCGTACCAAATTCCATCACATGCGTAAAGAAATTGGCAGTGATCTGTGTAGTAATTTGGGGTATTTGAGAGATCAGACATTTACGTAAGATAAATCGCAGTGTCCTATGTAGAATCTCGGTGAAAGATCTGTCATTCTTGCGTAACATAAATCGCAATGACCTATGTGGTGTCTTTCATTAAACAACAACAGAAAATCAGACGCAACAGGAATATATTGTCAAAGCGGATTGAGTAGCAATGGTGTGCCGAAACCCTAGGAATTCTCATCTCTATCTTTATTTTAATTACTTTTAATTGCTTCCTAATTTACATTGATCAAAACAACATCTCTCAATTTTCAGATTTCGTCTAGACTTTCGAAAGATTGTGATTCGATCGCTCGAAGCACTGAACCAATATTCCCTGTGGATCGACCTCGAATATATTACTCGATAGGATTGTGCGCTTGCAGTCCGAACCGATAGCATTTCCGAGTTTATAAATATTAAAAGAAACATTGCTCTCTTTTGAGTGATCACATCATTGATTGGTCTCACAAAATACAGGAGTGAATGTAATGGTCAAATGAATGCCAAGAATCTCAATTGCAATATAATATTAGTTAATATATTTGCGCCAAGCAGTAGCCCAATGCCCAGCGGGTTCATCAGGCGGCGGTCCAGATCTAAACTCTCAGCAGTCGCTAATACAATTCCGGTTTGTACATTTGACCCACAACTTCTAAAATAAGCTAGAATGCGCTGGAACCTCTATAAAGAAGCTGGGGAGGGCTGATCTTTTAACGGGACAAGTCCGGGACCCTCATATAATGGGTCCTGGATTCGGGTCTGACTTAGATAATGGGTTATGAATTCCGATCCGGACTGAGTCTTGAATATTTTTTATTTTTAAAATTTTAAAACATTGATCCGGATACATGCAGATATCCGCTCCGTTTATGGGTCTGCTGTATTATCCGTATCCATTTTCGGGTATTTTTTTGTTAGCCCGTAATTATCCGTATCCGGTATTATCCGTATCCGTTTCATCTGGATTCGGATTATAAGCAGATTCAGAGCGGATATCCGTCAGAAAATCCAGATCCGTTTACACCCCTACACTATAACCAAATTTTTACATAGAAACGGCGTATATATGTGATACATTTATCCAGATTCAGAACATATCATGGTCAAACAGGCGTGCCAAGAGAATTGATCTGTTTTGAGTAAGCTTGTTATTAATTAGTTAGTTGAGATTTTTAAGTGTGTTTTTAATAAGGTCAAAAGTGGGTTTGAATTCTATTTATTTGTGTGTTTTTATGCATTTTTTTTAGTGTCTCTAGATAGTCATTAAGAATATTTGGGAGTAGGATTAACAATTGGAGAAGAGCTAATGTATGTGTGACTTTTGAATGGTATTGTAAGGCTATAAAAGAAGTCAAAATTGAAATTGTAAGGCAACCTATGAATTAATACAAATTTTATATATTGAGTTGAGTTTTATCTTCTCTTGAGGTTATATATTGAATTAATACAAAACCTGTTGGGTTGGACTTTGCTCCTCGAGTGATATTTAGTTGAACTTGCTAGTATCCTTGTGAATCTTCGTGGCCGGACCGTGTCATTTGGTATCAGAGCTCGAGGTTGAATATGGTGCGTCATACAACACATAACTAGCCTGAGTATGAAGACCAAGACCGACGAGACGTTGAGATGAACGAGTTGAGACAACATGTTCAACAACTTCTATGGCATATTTCGCTAGTGGAGGCCGCTGATTGAAACCAAGACAGCCAAATGAGGCATGGATATTCAAGAAGCAGAACTTGTGAGAATCGTGATAGTCGAATAAGGCACGGTTCTTCCACAAGCACAACTCGTGAGAGTCGAGACCACTGAACGAGACACGAATTTGCTAGCCACACCTACTTTTCTTCTCACCATTGCTTACAATATCTCTAGCGACTATGTATCTCCTTCACCTCACCCCCAGTGGAGAAACAACCATTACAAAGAGCGCAATCATTTTCGTTGTGGTTCACACGTAAAAAGTTTCAGTGGAGAAGATGAAGAGATCAACCCCTTCCACGATAACAATTCTTTGGTGTCATGTGATGAAGATGCTCTACATCAACACCACACCCGAAGGAGCACTTGTTTCCAACGAGCCACAAACCAAAAGGTAGTCATTTCAGTTAAAGAGCACCTTGAACAACCGGATGAGCTTGTTGATTGGCCTATCACGGTTGAAGAAAATGACGGTATGTTATTTGATTCTCCTCCAATCTTTGATGACTACTCTGATGATGAGAATGATATTTTTACCAATGTGGGAAAGTCTCAAACAGAAAGTGTGACTTTTGACAACTCAAAAATTTTGATGAAGCCATTGTTGGTAATTTATAGATGTCCTCCACCTCTCTTTCCATCTTGACAAACTTGGAGGCTTGTTCTTTCTCAATCACAATTGCACAACTCCAAAAATTCTAGCAGAAAACTTGGTGTTCAAACATAACTAATTGCAAGCAAGCTTTGAGATCAACAACGACATCGCTCAAGCTCAGATTCTCGTTTTTTATTGCCCAACAATTTGATTGTGCAAGGAGTAGCGCAACAAAAGCGTGGTGGTTTGCTAGCATTATGTGCCCAGAATCTATTAGAGTCCAATTGTTCTTCAACAGTGTTTGTTCTGAAGTTTTACTGCTACAAAGAGATCTATAAGGAGAGAAGAAGATTAGTCGAACTCGAGGACGAGTTCTTTTCAACCGAGGGAGAATGACACCGCCCGAATCACCTATAAAGTCATGTCAGCAATATAGATCATGTCATTAAGTTGAATGCCCCCATTTGGAGGATGGTTAAGCTTTTCAAGTCCATATTACCATGGCCCAAATTAATATGAACTCAATTCAAATCAACAATGGATTAAGCTCTCTAAACCGTTTTCTGGACAGACTGACATGCATTAGTGTTTTGACCATAAATTCTTCATACGAACTCCGATTAAGGTGATCCAAAATTCTGTGAAAAGCTGACAACAAGCTCTACAACGTTTATGTGATACATTTGTCCAGATTCAGAACATATCATGGTCAAACCGGCGTGCCAAGAGAACTGATCTGTTTTGAGTTAGCTTGTTATTAATTAGTTAGTTGGAAGTTTTGAGTGTGTTTTAATAGGGTCAAAAGTGTATTTGAATTATATTTATTTGTGGGTTTTTATGCAGTCTTTTGAGTGTCTCTAGATAGTCATTAAGAATATTTTGGGAGTAGGAAAAGTAGTTGAATTGAGTTTTGTTCCTCTTGAGTGATATTTAGTAGAACTTGCTAGTGTCTTTGTGAATCTTTGTGGCAGGGCCTGGTACCACACGTATGTTGGACGGATGGATCTTTCAGTGCACCAATGGGGGGGGGGGGGGGGGGGGCGCTGGGTTTGTTATGTTTTTCGGAGGTAAATTGGTGTAGTTTGGTACCACGTACTCTTATGCTTTTTCTCCTTGTTTTCATTTCCTATGGAGGCTTTCGCTATGCTTATGGGGATGCAAGCTATGATAACATTAGGCATTACTGACTGCTGCTACTTCACAGACTCTCTGCAACTGTCAACCCTTCGAACAACAACTCGAGCACCTATTAGCGTTGAATGTCAGGCACATGCAGAGGTCATGCAAATATGGATATTTTACAGCATTACAAGGGTTTCAAGTGTACTTGACACTTCGCGGGAAGGGTGTCAATTGGCCCATAACCTCGCACATTTAGGTAGAACAACTAGACTTATTCAGAATGTCCCTTCCCTATGTTTTTAATGATGTAATGTTTAAACAGTGTAGGCAATAATATTTCCATCTCAATTAAAGCCTACGGTCAGTTTGCAAAAAAAAAACTACCATACCACTACTAAGCCCGAACTACAATCAAATACTCGAGGGCCAGTACATTTAGAATCAAGTCAGATTTGTTCCCAGGAAACTGCAACAGGTAATTCACAAAGATCAATTTGAATTCGAACAGTATGCCTTGTTACGTGAATATATAATTTTACTAACTCAAGGACCTTAGCCAATATGTCAAGTAGGAGAGAATACTATTGCCTGGATATAAACAACAGCTCAAGAACAAGTACATCCTTTTAACTTCAATATGAGCATAAAATGACCAACTAAACAGATTCGAACCAGCACAAAACCTTAAGAGCTAATATTGTGACCATTTTTTCAATACAACTAGAAGAAATGAAACAAAGCTCAGATTGCAACACGTTCACAGCTTGAAGCTAAAAACAAAATCTCATTTTTCTGATAATCAGAAAAGAAAAAATCTCTTCAGCTTCTTTAAATGGGATAGAAAGCAAAAGCACAGCTAGATTAATCAATACATTAGCCAGACTAATTACCCATAATAACCATTACCCAAAACCTCAGATGTAGCACACACAACAAAGGGTAAAAAACACAAAACTACACCCTAAACACGATGTATACTCTGTTCGTAAATAGCAAATAAGACACCAAAAATAAACTACGCCGGTTTGCGCATGTTTCGGCCAGCACGTATCACCTCATCCACTAGAAGCAACTGTGAGGCAATGACCGGTCTGAAGCAAAACAAGAATAGCTATGTTATTGCAGAACTATACTTTGATTAAACCACTATGAATTCATGTCAGATGAATCCTAGTTGAATAATTAGTATTCTTATTAACTTCTTATCATTTCTCATTTTAAATCAGGCTAATCTACAATTGCATGCATTGGTTTATGCAAAGATGCTAGAGAAATCATAGAATTCTTAACCTTAATACAATGAAGATTTCAATATCTTTACATAGCATTATCTTCATTAACTTTTATATCTGCACTAAGTGTTTGCTCATTTGATGTAGAACATAATTATGTCTTTTCAATAAACTCTTTTTCTTACCAAAGAATAAATTTCCTTCTAGTGCTAAAAAAAATATATTACTTCTTTCTGAAGTGCAAACATACCCTGAGTTTATGATCTGACGCTTGACGGAGTAATTGTCAAAGATGCCCTCCATCTGGGGATCAATTGGGTCACCAGTGTGATGGTTCAGTCCCACCACATTACCTTGATCATGCTCATTCTATATCAAAAGAAAAATAATAGTATCGGCACCAGTAAGAATGAAGAAACAAGTTCCATCTAAAATCTGAAGTTAATTTTAAGCTCGATTGGCCACAGACAGGTCAAAATTGAAGCTTTGCAACACAAGTATCAGCATGTCTTGCTGGGCATATAACCTCTCCACTTTAACCATTTATAAGCTTCACCAATATTTTTTTTTTGTTCTTCCTAAAAGAAGCAGAAGTGCCCAACTTTACATCCTCAGTAGACAGTTAATGAAAGCCTCAATTTAATTTGATTATAATTTCGGTAATTTCATTAACAAGGCTAATGAGAACAAGGCAGAATTAAGTATTATTGGCACCAAGGTTTAGGGTTAAATGGGTCATCAATAAGCTACATACTGGCCATTTGATCATTTGCAGAGGAAGTCAAAATTTGAAAAGCATTTCTCAAGAGAGAGAGAGTAGGATAACATACCTCGAGAGAGACAAGGACATCTTGGGTATCAAGACCTGAATTCTCAGCAAGAGTCTTTGGTATGACAAGAAGTGCATCAGCAAATGCCTCAACACCAAGTTGTGCACGCTGTTCCACATATGATATTTAACTATTAGAGATCGCTATGCCAGTTATAAAATTTGTAGTATTATCAAGTAAGCCCCCAACCAGTATTGTATGGAGTTCCCTTCTTTTGTGTTGAAAACTACTGATTACAGACCTAGTTGTACAATTTATGCTTTAGTGATGCTTCATTGCTCAGTACAAAATTTTCTTCAGAATTTGTGGTTAAATTATGCCCATAATAGTAACATTTAGGCAACTGAATATGTAGCTTAGCTCAGCAAAAATTAGAAATTAGTTTAAACATTAAACAAATCATGTCAACACGCACACGTGGAGAGAGAGAGGGGGGCAGAGAGAGAGAGAGAGAGAGAGATTACTCCTTTAACAGTTCTTTTAACATTGTCCAGAAGATGCTTCCTGGCAGCAACTTCAAAAGCACCAGCTCCCTGAAAAAACACAAGTTAGTCACTCCCTAAGGTAGTAAGGTAGAAAAGATCTTTTTCACTCTTTAATAACACCAAATATTTCAGAATTAATTGACACCCCATTTGTCTACATATCAGTAACCCAGCTTAAGCATCATTTTGGTCATGTTATGATTGAGACATCATCAAAGTATACATATGTGCATTCTGGACCTCTTCACAACTAAAGCCCCTGCAGTCTGACCAACCATTTCTATTATCAATGAAAGTTTATGCAATGATCAAAGGCAATTTAAAGAATTACCAAATCAGTTCGACTCTCCACTAATGACTAGTTTAAAAAACTGACCATTATTTTTCGTGAACATTAAGAATATCACCTCTTTCAAATTTACAGTAACAAATTAGCTCAAACAACATAGTAGAATTAAAGAAGTAAAATATGAAAATAATAATAACGCACCAGAACAATAGCTTCATCTTCAACAGTATTCTTGACAGACCTAAGACCATCTCGTACAGCATCCTTGATTTGTGCTATTGTATGATCATTGGGCCCTGTAAGAGATACTTGATATTAGACCTCAGACTGCCTCATATGTGCAATTTTGTACCAGCCTATGCAATAATGCTGCTGATTCGACTACTGATTTGACCGCGACTTCTTATTGTTCCATCTGTTTTATAGTGTTTGTTATACTTTTATATTCTTTGGCATTCTATTGCACAAAAACAGGGGCTGATGCTATATTTGCATAAAATTAAAGAGCATGACCTTGGTAAGACTGAGGTTCAATTGGGAAAAAGCAGACTCTTATTGAACATCTGACAGAAGGTATATCAAACTTGTTTGGTATATAAACTTACCAACAAGAATGCGCCAAATAAGCCAGACTTGCGACATTTTTTTGAGACATTTCAGTGCATAACCAATGATTAGACTCCAAGATATAGCAACTAACTCTAATAAAAACAGCAACAAAGAAATACTTTGCAGTAAAAATTAAAAGAATGATACCTTTAATAAGGATGGTACAAGAATGTGGGTTCTTGACCTGTTCAACAAAAGTGTACTTCTCTTCACCAAGGACATGCTCATGCACAAGACCAGCCCAGCCAAGGCACTCTTCAGTCAGGTCATCAACTGAATTTACAGCTTCGCCCCCACAAGCCAGAACCAACCTCTCCATGTTTCTCCTCTTTGCTCTCCTCAAAGCAATTATCTATATCCAAAAGAAAAAAAAAATAACACAGGCAGGTATAAGCATAAATTGAAGGCACTTCTTAAGCAGCAATTTAAAGGTGCAGACTTGAACATGCCCAGTAAATGAAAAGACTTGACAAATTAATAGTTTTAAAAAATCGAAAAAATTCACTAACTTGAAAAAAAATAAGAAGACTCATGTCATAAACATTAGAATAATAGATTACTAATCACAATGAGAGCAGGCATTTATAGAATAAAATCAGTGGCCAAAAATATGAAAGATTTTATGTACACAAGAAATAGGCGAGTAGGATGTTTATCATGCTTGCAGGGGTTTCCCAGATCTATAGAGGTGCTCAAAGCATAAATACGAAGTTGCACATAAGAACTAAACTACACCCCACATAGCATATGAACAAATAACCTTAAGTTCGGATAAGAATAAATTACCCCAGCCCGAGCAAGGAGATCAAGGGATGGAGGATCAATGCCCTTCTGATTTATCACCACAAAGTTCTTATCAGTACCAGAGCAAAGCTGTTCACAGAAACAAAACAGGATAAGTATTTTAAACAGAAAAAAATATGGACAACTAAAACAAATCTTGTTTAATCCTATTTCCCTTTTTTTTCCTTTTATTCTTTTCTACTTTTAAAACTATTGCTCTATTGTTGTTTGACTTCTTATTTTGACTCTATTAAGACGGCAACTAAGAATTTACAATCACATACCTACAGAAAGGAAATTTTAGCTTACTAGAGTTAAATAAAGGATGAAGAACAAATGCACGACCAAACAACAGCTCAAATACTATCATATTATGCTAATCAGGGTCCAGCATTGGTATATAATTCAATGGATACTGCATATAAATAGCTTCAAGAAAGAGGGAATATCTAAGAAAACATTAAACAAAGAAAGAACAGCAAAGCACCTTGTTCTTCATTTCAATGATTTTCATCACACGCTGATCAACTTGACGCCTCTCAGCAGCAACCATTTTCTCTCTCTGCTCCGCATTCGAGTAGAAGAAGCCTGCATTTACTTCACTGTACAAATAATTATTAGTCTATGATTGGTGCAAGTTTGACATGTTGATATGTTTCTAATGGGTCCTAGCCCTGGTACACACACACAGCAGTAACAGTTGACCACCACTTTACCTCCTTTCTTCTTTTAATTTTTGCTATTGATACTTGGTTGAGTAAAATGCTGAGGTCGATGTATTTGCAGATCACAGATAAAAACACTGACAATATCTATAAAGCACATTGATCCTTACGGCAAATTATGTATGGCATTGGTACTGTTCACTACAAAGAATCTTTATTGTTTTGTTACTATGATCCAAACTGCAATCTTAAGAGCTAAGAAAGTACAACACAAGAATCCTAAACTTTCTATATATCCAAGTCATTCTTCAGTACTGAGACTACAAAAAAATTTAATCATAAAGGTAGATAAACATCACAAGGATCAACATATACCTTTTATCATACTCCAAAGAGACGTTGCATGTCAAAATATAGCAATTCTCAGCCCTTCTTTTCATATCAGGGTGGCGGGAACCATGGTCAAGTACAAGACCCTCCACCTAAGCAAACAAAAATAGCAGATGTTCCAATAGTGTTAACATATCTCTTAGCTTGCTTTGGAGTACAACAAAAGATGCACTGAGGGCAGAGAAGCTTCTTGGCATTGCTAAAAATAACTGATGGGTTTATCAGACTAATATACAACGTACAAATCCACTACTATAATAATTAAAATATCCCCACGTAAATTATTGTAGATTAAAATATAACAAACATTATATTATTTAAGACTATCTAAGTACATGCAGATTAAATGAATCCACCATTTACGAAAACTTTTTTGTGTCCACACCAAAGACTCAAAATTGATCTACTTACATTATATAATCATTTGCATAGCTCTAAGAGGATTCTTAGGATATATATGCTTTGAAAGCATACTTTGAGGCACGGTTTCATTGTGTTCAAGTGCCTCCTTACCTTTTTTAATTTCATTACACCCCTTCCATACCTCCCAAACAGAAATTCAATAATAAAAAAAAACAGAACATTTGAAGCAACAAAATTTCAACAAACAGAGATAAAGAATAATAGCACATTTGCCACCAAAAAAAAAAAGGAAATCAAGATATTCAGAGTAAACAAAGGTTCATACAAGGCGAGTATCAACATCAAATTTGTGCCGCATATGCATTATCTCCACCATGAACAGATCAATTGCCTCCTCAGGTCTGCGTATGCACAGGACCTACAATTTGCAAAAGCAAAGACATGACATTTAATCGTAATTACAGTAGAATAACTTGCATTGGTCCTTTATTTTACTTTTTAACTTTACTAGGGGGTGAAGGAAATAAACGGTCAAGGATCATGCTTGAAATTTCTCTCATGAAACCCATGCAATCGTTGACATCAAAATTAGTCATATGATAGCTGAGATCACCTCCACAAAAGCCCCGCTTGTTCTTTTACTCAAGGATAGTATGTTCTATGAGGTGGCATGCCTCCAGTATATAAATAAATTTTTAGGGGTTCAAATGCCTCGAACTTTCAAATCCTCAATAATTTAAGTCTCAAATAACAAAATAAAACAATTAGATGCACATCATGAAAAATCAACAGTTTGAAATCATCCACATCTGTTGAAATTTACAAATTGATGCCCGTGAAGATAAAATCGGCACACTACAAACATATACACGTAGCAAAAGTGATACAGATCACATTTCACGGTTTTGTTCTATTATTTGAATTTTAGAAATTTTTCCCTAGGATTTGGAAAGAGGGGGCATGATGGAGGCACGAAAAACGGAGGTAATTGAACCATCACTAATTTTATTTTCTCCCTCTCAAATTATGGACCAAAACAGCCTAAAGAGTTGAAGCTATTAATTACCGCATTAACGACGATATCTGTCAACTGATCTGCCAGTACTTCATACAGCTGTAGATCACAAACAAAATGATTACAACAAAGCATAGAGAGAGAAGAAAGACAAAAGTTAGGAATCTTAAATATATCACATCCTTGATCAGTAATGCTAATGTATACTAGTGTTAACTAATGTATACTCATTAAGATGCTCTTTGTAGATAATTTATGTCTCTCTAAGCATTCAAATCAGAAATAGCCTCAGCAAAGTAACAAAAAAAAAACAAATTGCAGCACATACATAAGAATACAGCGATAAAAACTCTAATAAAATAATCAATTACAATCTGAGACCCAAGTTGTAGCTCACTATTGAGATTTGGTCACTTTCAAGAGAAAGTAAACCCAAACCGATCCCAGATGTTACCTTATGCACTAGAAGAAATGCAACAACAGAAACTACAACACCAATTGAGAGGTAGGGGCAAGAACATAAATGTACCTTAGTCCTGAGGGTGGTTCTTGCTACCATTTTCAAAATCTCCTTGTCAGGGGTGTCTCCCATGACCACAGGCGTCTTAAATTTCTCTAGAAATTCAAGTGTGGCTTTTTTGCCAATCTCAAATCCGTCAACTAAAAACCTTGGATGTGTTCCTGCATTCAAAATAATAAATAAAATTTGAGAGAGCAATTTGGCATCTACTACAGAAAATCTGAGATATCTCATGTACCACTAAATAGCATGCAGTATATCATCCATAAAACTTCTCTTCAAAACATGTACAAGATAGCAGAATTTTATCCCCTTGTTAGGCAGATAGAAGCAATAAGTAAAATTTGGGCATCGTATGAGGAAAATAGGGAAGGAACATATAATGATATTTGTCATGCTTTCTGGGGATATAAATGAAATACCATGCCTAACACACTGTCATTCATGAAAGCAGAGGAAAATCACATTCACAGACACAAAGCTAGTAAATCCTCAGTTACCTCACCCCCTCCCCCAACCCTGCTTTGTTTTCTCACATATACCGAAAATAGACCTTCATTTGTACAGACTCTTCGGAATTTTAGTTTGAATAATTTTTTAAGGCACTAGGAAACTGTGTTCATATGGATGATGTATTTAAAAAAACTTTAGAGGTAACTTGTGATAGTCCGCATTTTGTAGTGCGTGAATGATATTTTGAGGTCTTGTAGGGCAATACATGAAATCTTCCTCATAAAAATAATAGGGGGAAGAAAAACCTTCATCTATGCAGCGTTCAGACTGCTTCATTAGTTCTCCAATAAATAAAACAGTAGAAGTTGTGCCATCACCACTATAATCATCCTGTGCCACTGCTGTTCTCGCAATCATGATAGCTGTTGGATTTTGGATTTGCTAAAAAAGAAAAACACAGTTTAACTATACGAATCACAAACAATCAGCTTTGTTCAAAGATTGTGTGATAGCAACTCAATTTGATATGTCCTGTGGAATAATATTCCCTTGACCCAAAAAAAAATAATTGCTTTAGTTAAAAAGTTTCACTGCAGGTGCTGGATCGGTGATGGAGTTGCAAAACCGACATAACACTTGTTACGTTAATTAATACAGGTTCATGTCAGCTTTACAGCATGTTTTTCTTTTTGACCTATTTCAAGTTTCTTATGCGGAAGCACGGGTGCATCTCCAACAGTTTCAATCATCCATTTAAGCAACAAATCAAGTTGAAATGGTATGAACTGAAACCAACCAAATCAGCAGGTGGTCATCAGTAGCAGAAGTGGGTGAAATGGTACTGAGTATGTGAGTTTTCATCTATTTTCCATTTCAGACTTTAAAAGATCACAGATTTTATTTCATCTCATAACCAAATATTTTCAATTAAATTGATAAGAAGACTAAGATCAGAATAGGCTGTTGCATGATGCTTGATCTGTACCATTTCCTTGAGAAGTGTATTTCCATCTTTTGTCAACTTGATGTCACCAGCTCCTCCGACAAGCCTGAAAGTAAGAGGGAAAAATAGATAAAAATATATTATCTTTATGTGCCACAAGCGCAATATGAGTGCTCACCAAAACAGAACTAGTACAATATGCTGCTGACTTTGGTTATTTAATTGTTTTGAAGTATTAGGCCAATAGCCTACTAAAGAATTTTATAAAAATGAAAATAGAGATCAGGTGGAATGTAAAGGGATGATGGGGTGAGATTTCGTTATTTATTGCTTTTGTACCTCTTTTGAGTCACGGATCATGTGTTTTAACTTCACAAAAAACCAACCTTTAAATAAAATGGTACCAATGGGAGAGGCAAAAACATCATTAAGCTGGAACAAAAGGACAGATACCACCACAGTGGAAAAAAATTCCGGAACTAAAAATTATCTAGAAATGTTTGTATAGATCTTACTGTTAACAATTGGAAAAGGTTTCACTTACCAACTGCACTACAAGCAAATGTTATGTACACGGCTATACTGAACAGTCTAGTATGTAAAAAAAATACTAAATACAATTGAAAATCTTACTTGAGCCCCACTAAAAGTAGAAGTATTCAGATCAAAAGAAATAGAGAGATCCAACAGTAAGAGAGTGAGCACCACGATTATGATCATTCAGTTATTCAAACTTGTACTTTTCCCTTCCCCTTCCCCTTCCCTTCTTTACGCCTAACAATTGTTTAAATTTTAAAAAGGTGATTACAAGCACGCAGAGAAAGAGATTTGAAGTACATTTTGATGGTGCCTTTGGGACCGAGGTTCGATTTGAGCACATCTTGGAGACCTTTAGCGGCATTGATGGTCATGTGCAGAGCCGCAGACTTGTTAAGCACCTCGGCATTCGGATTCAACATTCGAATAGACATTTTCGCTCTCTCTTTACTTGTTCACAGAGACAATGAGAGATAGGCAGAGATCTGCTATGGAGTACAAGTAAGAGTTCTTTCTGATCGATTTGTCTAGTAAAACCCTAGCCGATAGAGGAGAGAAAGCGGGCGCGACGGAGCTAGAAAAAACTAGAAAAGAGAAGGGTTTAATACGGGCTGCGTGTCGGGTATTCAGTCATTACCCGATCCGAGTACTCAGCCTTTCATCGGATTGGGTCGGAACTCGCAACTATACCCGATCCGAGCAAGCGTTAACATGTATCAATTCGTGTACATTAGTTAATTAGATTAGGATTCAAATGCTCTTAGTTTTTAAGGGAGAAATTTGGGTCCGATGGGCATCGGACCCAAAGTGAGTTCGACGGGTTCGCTCACCGTCCGATCTGCTTTAGGATCCGCGCCAGGAACTTTCGCGTCTGCTTTAACATTCGTGTGCACGACTCTTAAAGTGGACGGACGGTCCCAAACCCATCGGACCCAAGCCTTTCTCATTTTTTAATTATGTCATTGTTGGCTCCTGGGTAGAATGTACATCTTCATTAATTTTAAGACTCTGTTTCAGAGCGGAAGAAAGCCCTTCTCAAGTACATACAGTCTAAAGATAAAGTAGCCCATTTGAAAGCGGAAGAAAGCCCAAAAAAGTGCATCTCAAGCGGATCTTGTCCCCTATTCAAAGCTGCATCAACCAAACCGATCCACAGTATACAATATGCAACCACAGATAACTATTTTGTGCAGACTAGTCGGAAACTAATATCGTTTTGAAAACTGTTTTAATTTATGAGCAGGCCTAGGGTATTAAACAATTCACATATATTCAAAAAATCCAAGTAACATTATATATCATGCAAACTATGATACCTTCATATTGCTGCAATGATCATTTTTTTTCTATCTTTTTGGATGAAATGCAACAATCATTTCTTCTAAAATCACTTTATTGGAAGTCCATTACTGAAAAGGCCCAAGTGCTGGGTAGATAGAGAGCAACAGAACTAATTCAAAAACATACATAATTATTCGATAACAAAAGCGAACATGGCAACTCGATATAAGAAACAACAAAGTGGACATGAAAATGGAAAAGAAGTGACAGCAAAAATACACAAACTTATTAGTAAAACACACACAAGCCAATTACAACTCCACAAGACTCTTGAAACAGTATGAACCAATAAGAAACCATCCAGTAAGCGCAAGTGCAAATGCAACTAACCCGATCAAAAACATCGATCCACCCCAAACAAGCCCCAACCCTACAACCACAAAAAATGGCAAGAACGACTTGACCATGGCCCGTTTGTTCACAAACTTGCCACGCAAGAACATAATTGTTGCCAAGCTGACCACATTCCATTTGTCATGGCCGTTGTAGAATAGCCGGTTCAGGCTGTTCGCCACAAAAGAGTGGCAGTTGCATGTGAAGAGGTTGTATGATCTGTTTTGGTACTCTTGTATTCCTTTTCTCAAAGCTTCGTCCCATGTCACACTCACATCTCCCTGAGGATCAATCAGCTTATAGCACTGCATCAGAGTAGAATGGGTTTCTTTTTTATGTCACGAGTTATTCACATCGAAGTTAAATAATAAACACAATAAATGTGTTTAATTTATAACTTGGCATCGATTAGCTTTTCCTTCTGGTTCCTAGTATTTAGGTTAGATTAAGGCCTGATTGAGTTAACAGCATACTACCTATACAAAATCAAGGACGGAAGCTTGCGTTCTTAGAATTGTGTATTAGTCGCATTTTTATAGTTTAACTTGTGATTACCGCTGCAGTCATGCACTGGTTGGTTAATTATATGAGAAGAACGTTACTCTTTTTATTTATTTTTCTTTCTTTTTCACTTTGTTTTCTATATTGTTTAATTCAATAATATAGTCGTTCTGTTTCTGTCATTTAGAGTTACGCCTAGTTAGGCCGGCCTAATAAATCCACGTTTGGTGGAATAACTGAGGCCTAAACCTCCTATTCCATGGTTTAGGCCTCAACCAAACACCACATCAGGTCCAGTCAGTTTAAGTACGATCTCAATCATAAATTACAAAGGAAATAAAATTTAACAAACCTCATCTCCACTAATTTGAATGTATCGGGTGACAGCACCAAATGCAAAATTATCAACAGAAACAAAGTACGGGCCCGCAAAATCCAAAATCACACCATCCTCTCTGCATATACCTAAATGGCCGATGAAGGGTACCAGCCATGTGATGAATGGCAATGGGGTCCACACAACGCAACATGGAAACCGAGCCCTTTTAGGGTCTATTGGACCTGGCCGAGAGATTTCGCTTTCCATTGCTAATCGTAAAATTAAACTTCAGCTGAGGATTCCTTTTGCAAAAAAAAAAAAAAAACTAAATTAAATATTGATATCTTAACATTAATAAAAATAGAGTAAACTAAATTAGGCAGCTCCTTGACAACAATCAGTAAAAAGTGCTGGTACACCCATCCTTTATTATTTCCTACAATAACACAACTGACTGAATATTTCCTACAAACTTCCTTATTATTTTTTCAAGCTGTGCTGGTATACCATACCAGTACAAAGGTCGGAGCTGGGTACCCAACTGGTACCAGCCACCAACAGCCTCGTAATAAACTTTCCTATTATTGTGATTCTTAATTCAAAAAATATATCAATAATTTCTCTCAAAATTGAGAAATCGACAATTGAACCACCCATTTCAAAGTCTTGTCGACATCACTACCGAACTATTCATTTATCTCAACCATGCCTTCACAAATCAATTCTGCAGCTTGAATGGTTTTGTTCAATTAAAAGAAATAAAAAAGGAAGGGAAATTACTTGAGAAGAAGCGATCCGAACTCAAATGAGAAGAGAAAGCTGACAAGTGGTGCACAGCGGAGAAGCGGGGCTCAGAACCGATGGCTGATCAGGATGTCAGGATTACTGGCTGGCATCGTGGAATTGAGATCCAGTGTAATACTAATACCTGACCGTAGAATGAGTTCTGAGTCGTACTTTTTAATCTGATACGATCTTAAAGAAGTAAAGAACCCATAAACCCCAAATTGATTTTGACCCGGTATTAGACATACTTGAGGCCAGGGGATACGAATCCGTATCCGTAAGGACCGTAACAGAACATTTGAGTACACATATGGACCGTCCGATCAGAATCCAAAGCAGATCGGACGGTTCGGATCTAAACACAAAATTTAACAATAACCTTACTTTAATAAATATGACAGTTTTATATATATGTACTCTTTCAGACACATACATTTACATTCAATTATTTTAACTGCATACATAACATACTTACAAAATGAAGAAAGCCTGCGTCAGCCATAGTACTTCCAAAAATAATATATATTTAAAAACGTTTCTAACTATCTAAATGCACGAATTCAATATAACTTGTGAGCGCATATGTTCAGAAAAATAAATATAGTAATGTTGAACTTAATAAATCAAGAACAAGTATATTATTGTCAAACATTTTAGAAACGAGATGGACATAAATAAAAAAGATTAATTCCTCACACGCCCATTATAATTTTTCAAATTTATAATATCTCCATCAAACATACAAATATGAAATATCCAATTTTCCCATCACAATCATACATTATTTTCTTTATTTAATCTATCATTAATCTTTCATTGAAATTAAGCTCAGCACATCAGGCATTCTTGCCAGCAAATTACTCTCTACTTGAATGAATCTCTTCCATTGTAAAATACTCTTGGTGTAGCACAAATTTTAAAGTTTCGAATTAATTTATTATAAAGTGAAGCTTTTAAAAATGAAAATAAATACATTAAATCTTTTCACTGTTTGATTTTATTCTAATTTAATTTTAAAATTTATAAATTTTATATGAAAACACATCATTTGTGAAGTGGGTCAGTTTTAATAATTTGAATTGATTGTTTAAGTAGATTTGAAATTAAGCTCGCTGAGAGACAACATTCCGCTCTTGTTATACTTTATTTTCACTAATCAATATAACGATATTGCTTTGGGACAGATTGTGACCGAGTGCTATCTCGCTTCTTGTCACACATATCTACACATACACGTGTTTAATTCCGAAGCTTTCAGGTTGGACCGGTTAACTATAGACACGCCTCGTGTCCGTCCAGTTAGCGATAGACACATCAGATTTCCATACGACACGAGTGAGTCTCCGCTTGACTGCGCTCGTCAAACACCAACTTTTTTTCTATACAAGTCAAGAAAAGACGTGTTAGACGATACTGTTAGACTCCTGGAACTACTCTCTGGAAAAAGGCATGAACGTTGTAGTGGGATTCTTTTTTATAAACCATAAATAAAAAATAAAAAAATTATCGAATCAACTTTGAGTAGTTTATGGTACGAATTTTAAAGCATCCAGTGTAATATGCGCTGCAAATTGCGAGGATTGTATTTCTTTAATTTCTTTCAATAAAATAATGTTTGAATTAAGATGCTAATTGAGCTTCAAAAAGTAAAAGGAAAAATAGTGATATTGCCTCCAAATAATCGACCTCTTTAGTCTTCCGATTATTAATTTTTTTTATAAAATATATTTAGTTTATAAAAATTGATAATACTATGGTCTACTCTCTGAATGCATGTGTTCATAAGTCACACTCGATGTTAGAGAAGGAAATTTGTCATGCCGTGATCAGTCATGTTACGGAACGTCACGTCACGTGACGTGCTCGCGTGTCGTGTGACGGGACCGCATTCGAGCGAAAATTACACGTCACGTCACGGTATGAAACATAGAGTATCCGGTTTTTTCTAGTTAATTTTTATTTTTGAGTACGCATAGAGTATCAATATTTCTCTTATGGTGTAGGTTCAGTTATACCGGTACTCATGTAGTACTGGTTTTTATTTTCTCTGATTTAGTCCAATAAATATTTGTAATTTAAATTTTTAAAGTAATATCAGATACCCAAAAGTCTTTTCTCAAAAAAAATTACAACATTATTTACTTATTTTACAATTTTTATATTTTTTGATATTTTTTTTCTGAATTTCAACAATTTAAATTAAAATATAAAAAAAAGTTTCACGTGCTTAATTTACGTCACGTCATATGACTACACGTGACGTGACCATTCGTATGACGTAACCGTTTGCCACTATTTGATCACGTCACGTGAAAAAAAAATTGATCACGTCACGTCACGTTACGTGACCAAATCACGACGTGTTTGTCATGTCACGTCACGGCGTGTATTTTCTTCTCTACTCTATGTATACATTCAGAAAATAAATAGTAGACAGAGATATTTATAAAAATACAACTGCATTTCAGGCTTTTAGCAGATAAAAAATAAAACTTTCCAATTGAGAAAATGGTGATATGCATATTACAAATCGGTCAATACTATAGATCGATATCTCTATTTTTCAAATTAAACAACCAATCTGTACTGTTAAACATGATCTTCATATGAAGATATGGTTGGGGACCGAATTTTACATATTTTACAATTTATTTGATATTTCTTTAGATAGATAGAAAATCACTTAATTTAAAAATTCAGGACCATCCGAAAGTAGTGATATTTTATCTATAAAAAAGTTGTAATTTTTTTTTCCGAAATATAAAATTTAGTTTTTAAGTACATTTTTATATAGCGAGTTAGGGACCATATTTAATAGTTCAAATCGACTGTTTGAACTTTAAAAATAAAAATATAGATTCATAACACGGATTGATCAATAATATGAATATTGTGATATTGTCGGTCATAAATTCCGACCTTAAGCAGTTGCTTTCCATTATTCTTAAAACAAAATTAATTAGCGTCTAATATAATTACAACATATCAACCTAACTAAAAGCAAGGTCAATAAACATGGAGGAGAAGTGATGGCAATTATTAATTAGAGTTCAAAGGAGCATATAAAATGCAGAGAAGAAATGCAAAAATAAAGTCTTAATTAGTCTAAAATTGTTTTGTATAATTTATACCATATAAAATCAAGTCTAAGTTGTTCCTTTTCTTGGAAGCTTCCCGAAGAAAACATTCATAATTCCACAAGGCCACAACTACTGCCGACATTTTTATTAATATCCAAAGTTTAATTGAAAATGATATCTCAAATGATATCCTTCCATCGCAATTCTAGTTAGAGCCCTAGACTGCGGACAGATATCCTCTCAGGTACCTGACTCAAGCAAATTGCAACGGCCGGTCTAGATTAAATTGAGACTGTAGGAGATTTGTTTTGAGATTTGTGCCATGTTAAATGGGCCTGTCCGATCGTAATTTGCTTGAGTCAGGTCGTGTTCTAAGGTCAGCATGCATGTCCAATTGTGCATTGGGACTTGGGAAAATTAGTCCCATACTAATTTAGTTCGGGATTGATCAAACAAAGGAACATGCGGTGCCGGTGCGGGCCCAAATCTTTACTCCCTATAAAACCATCTTGAATTTTAGAGGGGTGGAGAGGCTATCTCTCCAGAGAAAATCTCAACCTCACGTTCAATCAATCTCAACCATTGATCACTGTTTGATTTTGTACCTTCTGTTTCCATGTAGTCTTACGTGTAGAAACATAAAATTAACTATAAGTCTACCCATTTCAATTCAAAACACAATATGAAACATTGATAGTTGCCGCATTTCTTTTTCTCTTTTCTTGTGCGCGGAACGTCTTCGCTTCTTCCCAAAGCGAACCGACTCGCTTTTTTTTTCCCCTTCCCACTTTTTCCAAAACGAACGCATTTCAATTCAAAGCCGCTCCCATTGCCTTTCTTCTTCATTCCCTTTCTTCTCCGTCCAGGTAGGGTCTGATCGGAACCCATCCATTCTCTTTAAAACAAGAAATGGAATTGACGTATTTCCAAATCCCGCGATCAGAACGCACAGACCGAGGGAAGTTCACTTCATTTGGCGCGATTTGGAGAGAAATTTTGGCTCCAACGAAATCTCGCGAAAACTGGTCGGATTTGGCGAGAGTTCATTTCGGTAAGTTTGGCGGTAGTTTACGTTCCTAAATTACCCTCTACTTGCTCAACACCGACCTTGCCTCTTCTCCTCTTTCAATCAGACCCGTTTTCTTCTTTCAATGAGACCCACTCAAGCCCTAAGCAACTCCAATCAGTTCAGAAGCAAGAAAAGAAAGAAGAAGAAGAAGAAAGAGGTAGTACTAGCTCTCTCCCGTAAGCTGCGTGCTTGACTACTAATCGTAGGAAACTTTACCATTTTTCAATTATATTAACCTAGGAAATCCATTGCATGAATGCTATCAGTTTATAAAACGGTTATGTGGCCTTATAATTCCTAATTTTTCTTAGAAATGTGTTCTTGTTCTTATCCCCTCAACGGCATTTTCTTCTCACTTATGAAAGCCAAAATTCACAGTGAATGAATTTGACCATTCATTCAGTATCCATTTGATTTATTAGTAACAGTTGTCCTTATGTGATTTTCTTTCTGATTTTGTATTTTATGATTGTGGTTTATCGGTTTATACCTTTGTTGATAAATGTAGACCCATATATTCATATTTAAAATTGTTTTAAACTTGGGAAATTGTAGAGAATTTTGTTTATGTCATAAAGGAAAAAAAAATCAAGAATCATGAACACTGATGATGCATTGATAATGCATACTCCTTGGACCTTGAGTACTTTTGATAAGATTTTTATTTATTTCAGTTTGGCATTGATTTTACATAATGAACACCGGGCCAAAATCAAGCATACTGGTAAAAATACCAGTACATACCATGAATACCAGTAGGGGCCAGCAGCCACTAATATGACCATCTTCAATTTAGTCATGATATATATTTGTCTTAATCCGTTTTAGGTTTTGAACTTTTGTGGTTTCTTTTCTTTATGTAATTTATATTTGCTTTTCATTTATTTTTTCATTTTCTTTCTTTTTTCATTTCTTTTTGTAGTCTTATGATCAGATTTTTATCTAGGCAGTACTTTAACTCTTACGTGTTTATATAAGTCTGTAGCTCCGGCCATTCTGAGTAAACCGGGTTAGAGGATAAATGCATAATCCTAGAGAATGTCGGGCAGCTAGACAATTCATGACCTAGGATGCCACAGAAGTGACAGAGCCGCTGCACGCTTTCATATGTTCTTCGTACAAAATTACAGAAGCATTCAACCGCAACATATTCTTTGTTAGTTTGGAGCCATCAACAGATTCAATGTGGCTCCAACCATAGGGCAGGTAAAAACTAATTAATTTTGTATGGCACGTTGAGATACATAGTTTAATTTCTGGTTCTAACATTTGGTACCTTGTATTTTTGCAAGAGCATACTTGATACTTCAATTCTTTGCCTCTTCCTCTTCGCTTGAGCAGTGGCTTCAAGTACTCTTATTAAAGTATTTATTTCTATATTTCCTTGGGTTCTGTTGTAAATATGGTACAGAGGTAGCATATGGTACAAAAGTTTTTTTTTTAGTTTTTATGGTACAAAGGATCCCTTGTACTATTGGGTTTGGGTGTATCAATTTTTATTATACAAAGGGTCTCAGGTAACACTTGCAACAAGAGGTTCGGATGTATCGGTTTTTTATGCCATAATCTCAAGTTTTGGAAAAATTAGTGACAGCTATTTTATATATTAGTTTTGGATTGTTGGTATCTTGGTAGTCTCTACCAAGCATTTCAAAAAAAAAGTTTTGGTTTGTTGGTTTTCAATATTACATTAGTTACAAAGGGAAAATTTCAGCACTATTAATAGTCCACAAAGTATTTGCCCACAATAGTTCTTATGCACTACAAAAAACAAATTTTCTCATTTTTGCAGAGAAGATAGCAAAGCAAAATAATAAAGAGCAACTTTGTGATACCAGTAAACAAAACTAACGTGCGACTTCGCGCATGCAACCGAACCACGACCACGAAGCTGACCAGCACAGCACGCCTAGGTAAGGGTTTCCTTTCTATATCTCTCTTGGTTTTCTCCTTTCGATTCTCTCTCTCTTTTCTATGTGAAATCACCCCCATGTCTCTCTTTTGGTTCCACTGTCTTTTGTACAGAGATGGCCAATTTTAGGGTTTAGGTTTTTATGATTTTTTGTTTAATGGTTTAGGATTTACGGATTAGTGGCATTGTCTTTTGTACAGAGATGGCCAATTTTAGAATTTAGAATTTATGATTATGTTTCAAATTTTAGGATTTAGAATTTATAAAACCATGCTAAAATAAAGAGAACTGAAGAGTATCTGTCCATAAGATAATTGGGAATTTATGTATTTAGGAGTTAAATAGTTTTGATAGTGTTGTTGCTAAACTCCTAAATTAAATTGATTTGACAGTTCAAATTTTAGTTCCTTTTTGTATTTTGTTTTCAGCATTTTGATGTTGAACTAATAAAAATGAACCCCTGTTGTATCAATGTGTTTTGGTTCACTTTGAATTTCGTCCGAGATATCTCTGAGTCTAATTTCTAGAACTTATATTTGTTTCAACTCTGGCTTTGCTGCTATGACGATGCCTTACAAAGATCAAACTGATAATGTTTTTTTCTTTCTTTTTTTGTGAAATGATTGTTAAAATATTAGAAATAGTTTCAAATTATTTTTCTCTAATTATTTGATGTGTTGCAGATGACATCTGCTATAGCAATTGAAGATGTAAGAAGAGAAGTAAAGATGCTAAAAGTGTTATCACGTCACACACATACGTTATGATGCATGCGAAGATGCCGAAAATGTCTACATATTCATGGAGTATTTTATTTTTGTATTATTTGTTCAATTTTGTTAGTTCAGGAGGTTTTCTGGATGTTTTGTTTGGCTTCATTATGGCAGAATTGAGAGCATATTCTCATGGTACACAACCAAGTTCAAAATATTGCATAAATAAATAAATAAAAAAACCAACAAGAACACCCATACTAAATACTGGTACGGAGTCCAAATGTCTCGTACCAGTATGTATGCACCAGCTGAAATCACATTCCTTGGGCATTACTTTTATAAATGACTAAAACACCTTTTGGGTTTATATAACGTTTTTTTTTTTTTAATTTGTGAATTGTGAAGGCATTGGATCGGGTGATTGAGGAGGCAATGAGTCATGGGATAAGGTTGATTTTAAGCTTGGTGAATAATTTGGATGCTTATGGAGGGAAGTCCCAATATGTGAAATGGGCATGGGAAGAAGGGGTTGGTGTGAGCGCTTCCAACGACTCATTCTTCTTTGACCCCTCCATCAAGAGCTATTTCAAGTCATATTTGAAGGTAAAGCAATTTAATTATTTTTGCTTGATTGTTTTTTCTTTTTTGTCACATATTTTTATGAATGGTTTTGGGTTTTTGGCCATAATAAAAGCATTGCAAAACTACCCTCTATGGTTCCAGTATCTACTTTAGATGATGGATAAATGTCTCTAAGGGTGTTCCTCAGGCAATGACTTGTGGGACCCACACAACATTGAACTCCTGAGTCCCACTTCTTAGTATCCTGAAAACACTCTTGGTAAAATCTGCTCACGAAATTACTATCTATTTTCAACATTATTAATATACATTTAGTCTAATTTTTTTTTTCAAAATAGATGCCTTCCGATCCGTGGCCATGCTACCGAAGAGTAATCAATACATCTGCTCAGAATCAAACCTTGGCAATAGATAAGAGTTAATCGCTTATTCATCGCCAAGGTTCGACATTGAGCAAATGCCTCGATTCTACTCCGGTAGCACGATCATGGATTGGAAGGCATCCATTTCGAAACAAATAGAACTGTACATTAAATTTCTCCACCCAAATATAGAGGGAATTTTATTTTGATAGAAAAAGAGAAGTAGATTTAATTTTCTTTTTCCTCTCAAACTTGTAAAAAAATAAAAAGGCTTGTTTATAAGGGAGGTATGAAGTAATTTTTTTTGGTTTTGTATGTTTTGGTGCATCCTCTTTTTATAGGGTGTTGACCTTTAACAAATATATACTTCTTGTTGCTCTTTAATGGGTGGATTTGCTAATACATACCACCGACCGTAGGATTAAATGTTAATGACCTATGATTAGCTCATGTAATTAGTATGATTAAATTAAGCTATAATTTCTACAATGAAATTAGCCATTGACCCAGTCAAAGTTTCGGAATATTATTATTATTATTATTATTATTATTATTATTATAATAATAATTAAGAAAAAATATAACAAACTATTCATTCCTTGTTCAATATTTAGTTTGTTGGACTTTATATACATGAAACTTTTGATGCTTCTTTATAAATAGAAGCTGGCAGGATTACCAGGAACAAGTATCCGATTTTAATCAACCATTGGAACCAAAATGGAAATGACACAACATTTGAAAAACCTATTACCCATTAATTCTCTAAGGGGTCTTTCTTTACTATATATATTTTTTGAAGTAACTGTTGTTAGCTCAACCAAATTGACATGTGGTCAGTTCTCTTGGGATGTATATTCAAGACAATTGTTGGCTTTTGTTTGCATTTATCTTAAAAGATGATGGTGTTAGTTTCAATTGAAAAATATATCAGCATTTTTGTTAATAAAGTAGATGTTGGGTTGTCATTTGCAAGAATTGCTTTAGAAAGCATTGTCTTTCTTGTAGTTTTTATTTTTATTTTTATATTATTAATTTTTTTTGCAACATTTGGAAATCTGGATAGCACTTTTCATTTAAATTTTTTGTAACTGATACATGACATGTTTTCTTTCAATTTTGTCCCAATAAAACCTGTTATATCAGTCAATCATCAATTTAGTATAAACAAATAGCTTTTTTTAGACCAAAATTTGGCTAAATGGACCTCATTGTTGCATATTTGCTCATTTTTTTTTCTGAAAAAAACCTGAGATCTAATCATGAAATTGAGCCCATTTGTGACCCAATTTTATCTTGGTAGCATTAATAGTGTTATTGATTGATAATCACCCTTGTTTGTGGTATTCACATAAGAGAAAATTTTGAAGGCTTGTTTGAAAGCAAGTATCCAATTCACACCAATCCCCAACATCTTTTGTTATGAACCGATAGTCTTTGATGCTAGAGAGAACTTTATCATAGTTAGATTAAGTGGAAAGTAAGCATTTGTATTACTTCAACTTTATTAAGTATTTGATTTGTTTTTAGCATTTTTAAATAATTGAGTCGAATAATTTATTTAATAAAGTTTTTTTGTGTGAAAAAAGAACGTTAGTTTTCTATTTGTAATATTTTTTTCGTGTTTGTTGATACAATGAACATGAGTCGCAACTATTTGCTAACATTGCCAATTTGCTATCTTGTGTTCTCATTGGTTTTGTTATCATGCTTGACATGACATGACGATATGCACACTGTATATGAAAGGAAACATTTAAATTGTTTTACATGCTAAAAAAGAAATAATGGATTGCTGCCCTATTATGTGATTTCAGCACAAATTATAAATAAATATCAAAATGTACGTCCGCATATACAACACATGACAATTACTTTATTTAAGACCTAATAGGAAATAGAGTTTAATTGATTTCAATTAAAAGAGTTCAATAAATGATTTTCAATTGAACTTTATTGATTAGAAACTAAACAGAGAAAAACTGAATTTATTTCAATTTTTGATTGGAAAGTATATACAATAGAAAGAAATGATTTTCTTAAGTGAATTTTGAATGAGCTGAGTGTTTCATTTGTTCTTTTATTGGTTTCATCATAAAATGATAAATTCTTTTGTTGTCTCTCCCTTGCAGAGTTTACTCGATTCTATAGTGAGAAGGTTACCAGGCTAGAGGGGTGGCAGTAGAGCTACATATGCTCCTATTAATTGATGCATTTTGATGAACTTTTTTTTGCGAAATGAACTCCATGGGATGCTAAAACTACAACATGATGCCAGAGATTTACATTTAGATTTTTTGTTAGCATTAATATATGTGTTTTTGGGCTTATTATATATGGAGAAACATTTGTGAAGGGAAGGATAAGTTGTTAAATTTGGATTGTCCCATGAATATGATATTATCATTTTTCAGTATATATATATTTTGACATTTTGTCTGCACGCTTCTCAAGGATACTTGTTTGTTTTTCAAATGGATGCTTGAATGCTTGTTTCAAGGGGATATATCTGCTATTTGCTCTTTTTTAATATGTTTTTTTTAAGAAAATATCTATGGATCGTGTAATTCTACGCCTGCTGCAGAATTGATTAAATACATATCTTGCTAAGGTATGCAGTGCAAAGTTATCAAAATATCTCAGGTATGCAGTGCAAGGTGATTACAATTGTACTTGAAGGATATTTTGATAGTCGATTGCAATGAGAGGTACTTTCATGGGAAACCACATAACAACTTCCACAGAGCAGTGAGCATTCAAGATGTTGTTGTCTATCCAAGGTAATGTTTTAATTTTTAATACAAGATCTCTGCATTGCTTTGTGAACTCATATCGAAATGGAATACTATTGACTATTTGTTAAGACATTTGATTAGTCTTTTTGACTGTTTATGTACTTAATCTTGAAACAACCTGTAACGCACGGGCACTTAACTAGAATAGTTATTATGTGAATAAATATTTGATAACTAAAAATTTTGTTTCCCGTTGCAACGCACGGACACTTGACTAGTTCTAATAAATTGAAATAAGTACATAAAATATTGACAGATTTAAGAAATGAAGCAATACACAAAACTAAAACAAAATATAAAATTCAATAAACAACCTCATAGATTGAGTAGAAGCAAACAATAAATTAAAGCAACAAATTAAGAACCTCAACGCTCATCTCAAACAGTGCCACATATTATTATCTGCAAAATACACACCAGTCATCCATCTTGTAATCGTTAATTTTTTTAAAATATTGTAAGTGGAGTTGGGTTACGCTACTTCGCCAAGTAAAGCGAGTGTTTTACTTCACGTCTATATTTTCAATTTCAAAATTTAAAAAGTTGATCCGAACCGTTTAAGTCGATCTTCATATTAAATTGTGCTTGGGGACCAAATTTTACAGTTTTTAGGAACTTTTTACTATTTTTTTGGAATTTTTAAAATTACTGTTTTAGAAAATCGTGGACCGTAAAAAATCAGTGATTTAAAAAATTCCAAAAAATTGTAAAATTTGATCTCCAAGCACAATTTAATATGGAGATCAACTTGAACGGTTCGGATTAACATTTTGAATTTTAAAATTTAAGATATAGACGTGAAGTAAAACACTCACTTTACTTCGCGAAGTACCATAGCCCAACTCATTGTAATTGTAAATATAAATGAAGAACTAATTAACATCTCAGCAATCACACACCAGTGGCTGTGTAATTAAAAACACAAACAAAGATCCATCCTCCAATTAAGATCAAATGTAAAAAGCTCAGCTTCCAACAAAATTTAAGCTTGCAACTCAGAGAAAAAATAAAATAAAAAAGATGTAAGCCAATGTGTGTATCAAGGGCTCATGTAGAAGTAAAGACGCTTTCTAAAATCCGAAACGCAAAGAAAACATTAATAAAAAATATAATAAGTGAAGATAGAGATAGACATAGACGAATCGAGAAAGGGAAAAGAGGATATCCGATGAGCATTGGACTCACTTTTGGGTTTAATGGACTCCATTGCTATCCGGTACGCTTTAAGATTAGTGCACGTGAATATTAAGCAGCTTGCACGGATCTTAAAAATAAATCGGACGGCGGAGGAGCTCATCAGACTCAAAACATGCACACAAAACTACTCACATCACGAGCTAGGCTATGTGATGTGTATATTACAAAACAGTATGTGCTATAAACTCCTGTACTAGTTTTTGAAATTCAAATACACAATCTGAATCGTTAAACATGATTTCCATATGAATATGTAATTGAAGACTAAATTTTACATTTTTTTTTACTATTTTTTAGATAGATACAAAATTACTTAATTTAAAAATTACAAATAATTTTCTACCTATTCAAACAACAATTTAAAAAATTTATAAATCTCAAGCATAACCACACCACTAAGTCTAAAGTCTAAAGTTAGGTAGTTAGCTAACAACAGAAAATAAGACTAAAGACTAGGCTCAATTATTTTACTTTATTCTTCTTAATATTTGCACCACATGATATATACTTGTTTCTACATTTAATCAATTATCTTATCATTTTGATCAAGAAAAATAAAATAAAATTTAACACATTAAAGCTCTACGGACAACGGATGGTGAAATTTTCTTAGGATAGTTTTCGATTTTATTCTATTTCTCTTCATATTTATAATTAAGGGTTTCCATTAATTCATATGTCAAACACTATAATAAATTAAATTTATCAAGAAAAGTCAAAGAAAGAGCTCCAATTATTGGAAAAAAAACACTATAGACACTTGCTTAATTAATGTCACAACAGTGGTCATAATCGATCTAATTGCCTCCAATTTTATAGTGCCATGTCTTGCATTTATGATTTGTCTTTTTTTTACTTCTTCCAAACAAAAATAATATTAAAATGAAGCGGTTCAATAGACACCGCACGAATTTTCAAATTTTGCACACAAATCTCTGTACGCATCGAACAAACTCGGCCGACACTCAAAAAGTCCTTTAATTTTTGTGTGTGTTCCCAACAGCGACTTGTAATTTAAGTTTTTTCTTATTTTTAGTAATTCAAAAATTCATTCATGAACGTTCTTTTCGATGCACCATAAAACGAGAACGGAGTAGGTCCGATGCCCCTTGGACCTACTTTTAGGTTCAACGAGCATCACAACCGTCCGATCTAATTTAAGATTTGTCCGCACGACATTAAAACAGATTTGCACGAATTTTAAAGCGTTCCGCACGTTTATTAAAACAAATCTACGGTGATTAAACCCATCGAACCAAAGTAGGTCCAATGCCCATCGGACCTACCCTAAGTGCCATAAAACAAACGGAGCATTGCTGTCAATAGGAATGCTGTCGTCTGTCGATAGCACCTCTTTTCCCAATTCATTTTTAAACGAACAAAACAAAATTTACTTAAATCCCAAATTTATACACACATAATTACCAGTTCTATGTTACTATGTTACTATGTATCATATCTTCATGACTTGTTCCCAAATCACAAATTTCCCCAGTTATCAACTCTCACATTCAAAAATTCATTAACCAAGTAATCAACAAAAAATATAACCATTAAGCCTCTCTCCGAGCTCCTTCTCTGTCTCTCTCTCTCTTTTCATAAAATCCAACCTCTCTCTCTCTCTCTCTCTCTCTCTCCGGGGCTTCCATTTTTAGCTCCATATAAACGAGCACGAATATTGAGGTGGATCTGACGAACCGCCCGATCGCCGGTTCTATGATTAAGAACCAAGGTGAGTTTTGTACCACTTTCTCTTCCGATCACCAATCACATTCAACTTTGAAGAAACGGTGAGAAAAATATTCAAATGTGAAAACTCATCAGTCGCATACAAAATAGAAGGAAGAATCGGCGTAAATCGAACATAAGGTGATTCTCTCACTATTGAAGCGGTTCTTTCGGCCATAGCCAAAACGTAGCTTTGCGAAATCGCGTAATAATCGGATGCAAGCTGCTGATCATATCCATAAACAAACCCTAACAGAAGTTCCCAGATTGAATTTCGTAATTGAGCTTAGAATTGGGAAACCATACGAGTTTTCAATTCCTAGGCTTGTAATGATGCATGTTATTTTTGTAATTTAGCTCAAATTTGCGAAATACAGCTAATTCTGAATCACTGGAGCTGCATAATTCCCTTAATTTGCTTTCTTTATACCAGCTTATTGAATCATTGGAGGAAACTGTGATCATCTCAAATTCATAAAATTTCTTCTCTAAAATTACCACTTCTTTTCATCTAGCTAGCATTAAAAGTCAAAACTACAGTTCTTTCATTCTTTTATTTTTTTCCCACCAACTTTCAATCGATAGAATCTATTCATTCTAACTTGCTGTCTCAACAATTTCAGGCACTCCCTTAAACTGGAATCAGCAACAATGCTCAGATATTACACAATAATCCAAAATTGAGACCGGGATATTGAAATGGCAAGAACCGGCAGAAGGAAGAGGGACCGGCTGAGGTGGAGTAAGCTCTACACCTTCTCTTGCCTCCGGCCAAGCGCCCAATTTGACCAGTCAGACACAGTCAATGCCTCCTTAGGTGGGCCCGGTTTCTCCCGTGTGGTGCATTGCAACCAGCCCCGTCTCCACCGGCAAAAGCCCCTTAAATACCCCACTAATTACGTCTCTACCACCAAATACAACATTCTTACCTTCCTTCCCAAGGCCATTTTTGAACAATTTAGACGGGTTGCAAATATATACTTTTTGTTGGCTGCGATTTTATCGCTTACACCTGTTGCGCCCTTCTCAGCTGTGAGTATGATTGCACCTCTTGCCTTTGTGGTTGGCCTCTCCATGGCAAAAGAAGCATTAGAGGATTGGAGGCGGTTCATACAAGACATGAAGATGAACAGCCGTAAGGTTGCTGTTCACAAATCGGAGGGGCGTTTTGGGTACAAACATTGGCAAAAGTTACGTGTTGGGGATGTGGTAAAGGTCGAAAAGGACCAGTTCTTTCCAGCTGATTTGCTTCTCTTATCTTCTAGTTATGAAGATGGTATATGCTATGTAGAGACCATGAATTTAGACGGTGAAACAAATTTAAAAGTGAAGAGGTCATTAGAGGTGACCTTACCATTAGATGAAGATGAGGCATTAAAGGATTTTAGAGGGATAATTCGATGTGAGGACCCAAACCCAAACTTGTACACTTTTGTGGGTAATTTTGAATATGAACGGCAAGTCTATGCGCTTGACCCGAACCAAATTCTTTTGCGGGACTCGAAATTGAGAAATACCCAGTACATATATGGCGTGGTTTTTTTTACAGGGCATGAAACCAAGGTTATGCAAAATTCAACCGATTCACCATCAAAAAGGAGTCGTATAGAAAAAAAGATGGATAAGATCATTTATGTCTTGTTCAGTGTCCTTGTGTTGATATCTCTGATTAGCTCAATCGGTTTTGCTGTAAACACAAAATATTATATGCCGAGTTGGTGGTTTTTGGAGCCCAAAAACACTAACAATTTGTACAACCCGGATAAGCCGGCTCTCTCAGGACTGTTCCATTTAATTACGGCCTTGATTCTTTATGGATACCTCATACCGATCTCATTATATGTCTCAATTGAGGTGGTGAAAGTTCTACAAGCCATGTTCATTAACCAAGATTTGCACATGTATGACGAGGAAACTGGTATCCCGGCACAGGCCCGTACCTCAAATTTGAATGAGGAGCTTGGGCAGGTACACACCATCTTGTCAGACAAAACCGGTACACTAACATGTAACCAGATGGACTTCTTGAAGTGCTCAATTGCAGGCGTCTCTTATGGGGTAGGCTCAAGTGAGGTTGAAATTGCAGCTGCTAAGCATATGGCGTCAGATAGTGACTTGGGTAAGCTTTTAGAGAAGCATGTTTTATTCTTTTGTGCACCTGCCAAGGTAAAATTCCCAATAAAGTTCTCATTCATGTATAATTTCATCAACTTGTGCACAAAGCCTCAAACATTTTTCCGTTCTTTGCAAATCACACTTAATGATAATTACATTTAAGATGAAAATATGTCTTTTCAGTACTTGCTGATAGAATTTCAACAGAAATGACTGTCGTGTAAGAGAAAGTACATTTAATCCAAAATTGGACAATTTTACCCTTCTTCTGATGAATGCTCCTACAGTTACTGTTGTAGCAATATGGTTATCTTAAACTTGGCTTAACATTCTTTCAACCAATTGATTTCTTAGTTTCACATAACCCCAAAATTGCATGTTAAGTTCCAAGCGCGATGATGTGGGTTTAGCTTTCAAGTGCAATAACAATGGATGTATATTGCAGGAGTAGGGTTCACATGCCTCATGTGCCTCACATTCTTATCTCCGTTATCAAAATCCAAATAGTCGATCCGAACTGCTCAACGTGATCTTCGTATTAAAACGTGCTTGGAGACCAAATTTTATAATTTTTGGAATTTTTTTTTACTATTTTTTTCGATAGTTACAAAATCACTGTTTTTGGATGGTCCAGAATCTTCTTCAAAACAACGAATATGTACCTATGTAAAAAAATATTAAAAAATTTCCAAAAAAATATAAAATTGGGTCTCCAAGCACATTTTAATATGGAGATCAGGTTGAGCGGTTCGGATCGACCTTTTGGACTTTGAAAACGGAGATAAAGATGTGTGGCACGATTGAGGCATGAAAGAAATGAGGCATTTGAACCCTACTCATATTGCAGAAAGGTAGTTATATATACTAGAATACAAAATAAAAAAAGTCAGATAATCTTGCTTTATGTACACTAGCACAAACACAAGTACGAAGTCACCCAATAAATGCATCTTCTAAAAAAATTTACTCTTGCAGGTACGTCTGAAATTGAAATTGAACCGACAACTCCCATGACCCCCGCCTTTGAGAGGGTTAGAAAGTCTACGATAAAGGGGTTCAACTTTGAGGACGATAGATTAATGAATGGGAACTGGACACAGGAACCAAATTCCGGTACGATTTTAATGTTCTTTAGGATTCTTGCTTTGTGCCACACGGCTATACCCGAGTTAAATGAGGAGACGGGTGGATTCACCTATGAAGCGGAGTCACCTGATGAGGGTGCATTCTTAGTGGCTGCTAGAGAGTTTGGGTTTGAGTTTTGCAAGAGGACGCAGTCTAGTGTGTTTGTCAGAGAGAGGTACTCTCCTTCTGATGACCCTGTTGAAAGGTAATGTCTACTACCTCTGTAGGTAGATAGTTGTTTTAACTCTTTATATGCATTTGGGTTTGTAAAGTTGATTTGCGGCTACTATGCTTATACAAGTATTGATGCAACTTTTGCTTACACGTCATTTTTGTGATTTCAAAGATCAAAATAGTCAATCCGAACCATTCAACATGTTCTCCATACTAAAATGTGTCTGGAGACCAAATTTTACAATTTTTGAATTTTTTTACTATTTTCTTAGAATTTTTTAATGACTGTTTTTCAGCCATCAAGAAAACAGTGATTTTCTACCTATCTAAAAAAATAGTAAAAAATTTCCACTTGTAAATTCTTTTGTTTTTTTCTTTTTTGAACTTTCTTAAATCTGGCCATTTCTGTTAATAAAGGCTGGTGTCTAATTCCTTTTGGCATTGACTGATGCCAACAATGGTACACACATCCTTTAGCAATGAAGGTCAGAAATCAGAAATATAGTGTAGGATGTAAACACAGTATAACTTTACATGATTTAATTTTTTTCTGTATAATAACTCAGGGAATTCAAAGTTCTCAATCTGTTGGAATTCAATAGCAAAAGAAAGAGAATGTCAGTGATCGTGCGAGACGAATCTGGCCAAACTCTTCTTCTATGCAAAGGAGCTGACAGGTACGAGTATCTTGATTGCTGATACCTAAAATTAACAAGATACATACATTGTATAAAACATCTTTTGCTGGGTGTAAAATGAAACAGTATCATATTTGAGAGGCTGTCTAAAAATGGGAGAACATATGAGGTGGACACTACAAGGCATCTGAGCGAGTATGGGGAGGCGGGTCTACGTACTTTGGCGCTTTCCTATAGAGTATTGGAGGAATCTGAATATTTAGCATGGAATGGAGAGTTTGTTAAAGCAAAAACTTCAATAGGGGCCGATAGAGATGCTCAGCTCGAGCGTGTCGCTGAGTTGATGGAGAAGGAATTAATTCTTGTGGGGGCTACAGCTGTAGAGGATAAACTGCAAAGAGGAGTAAGTAGTGCTTTAATTGTTTTCACAAACACACTTTACAAACATATTATAAGGGTTGATATTCCTTATCTTTTTCTTATTTCTGAATTGAGCATTTTTCTCCTCTTTATTTAATTCATTTTGAGAATAAGATATTGAATTGTAAGTCAAAAGTTGTATACATTCAAGTTAGATTTGTTAGATGCCAGGATACAATCAAAGGGATCGAGTTCGGTAGTGCTAATTGTCTTTACTCAGTATGGAGTACATAATTGGTTGCATCAGATATTTATTTATAAGATAACCTTTTTATTGTGTCTTTTCAGGTGCCGCAGTGCGTAGATAAGTTGGCTCAAGCTGGTCTCAAGATCTGGGTTCTGACGGGTGATAAGATGGAAACTGCGATTAACATTGGGTACTTCCAATATAAAAAATTAATTGGCAAATTTATACAACCCATAAGTCTGGGGTCATAATTTTGAGTATACACTCTCAACTATACCACCGCCTTGCAAATTTGCTAAAGTGAAATTGACTGTAGTATCTTTCATCAGTGAAAGAGATGACTCTTATGAATCTTATTTTGCAAGTGAACGTAATTACGTGAGTATCATAAGACATTTTGTACTAATATTTGGTCTCGTGGGATTTAATCCATTACAAGGTCTTTCTTTGAACTCATTATTCGCATTTGTCTTTTTCAGATATGCTTGCAGCTTACTTAGGCAAGGCATGAAACAAATATGCCTATCTACAGCACCCAGCGATCCAACACAACAGGATGCTAAAAAGGTGTAAATTTGTGTATATCTCTACTTTTTTTTTTAAGTTGTTGTAAGAAAAGGGTGGGGTCCATATGTGTTCCATCTTTGGGGGAATACCTAATTGCATCAATGTCCTTGTGAGCAAAGGAAAAATACCCGTCTTGAGTAATTATGGGTGCATCATGGATTATCACACCAGTACCAGAGTTTGTTCCAGAATGGTTCACCAGCTCAGTAAAACAGTTTCTATTGAAAATTATATAAACGAATCAAACAAACCATGCCGCCTTTCTGGTCCAGTATGATTATTATCAAGAGCTTGCAAAAATACACCGATATGAATAAATTTTAGACATTTATTGTTCAACTTATTGATTCATATAAAACCAAAACCGAAAAGTGATAATTTATTATGTGCATGTAGAGAAAATAATATAGGTCAAATCTAACGGTTTTATTTTGACATATAAATTTTAGAAATTTTTTTATTAGAAAATTGAAAGTTGAGGCATGATGGAGGCACAAAAAATCAGAGGCATTTGAAAACTCCTCAAAGAGAAATTATTAAATTTATATTATATAGTACTAGAGATCAGGCATCAAATTAGAAACAAACCACCAGATTTCCAATAACAAACCAAAATGCTAAAACACAAGAAAATGCAAGGGTAAATGAGCAGAAAGGTAGACAAGGTTCAGACCAGTTCTCTGTTACCTATAAGTGATAGAATAAGAAACGTTTCCTGTTATAATTATACTATTTTTCATACCTTCCATTGTGTAAAAATCAACTACAACTATTCATGCAATTGTTAACCCAAAAAGTGAGAAAACTGGGTTTCGGCCGAGAGAGAGAGAGAGAGAGAGAGTAGGTAGGTAGGCTAGAGTAGAATTGCAAAGACACAAACAAGGAAACTTTAGAAGCGGTAGATTTTTCTTTTGTCTGAGCAGGAAGCAAAGGAGAACCTCTCCCTCCAGATTTCCAATGCCCTCCAGATGGTCAAGCTTGAGCGGGACCCGCATGCTGCCTTTGCTTTAATTATAGACGGGAAGGCTCTGACGCATGCCCTCCATGATGACATGAAGTCTCGGTTTCTTGAACTTGCCATCAACTGTGCCTCTGTCATCTGCTGTCGTGTATCCCCCAAACAGAAGGCTCTGGTATCATTCAATAAAACACCTTGCTCATATATAACCTTAGAGTAGGGTTCAAATGCCTCGTGTCTTTCATGCCTCACTTGCGCCTCATATCTTTTATCTCCGTTTTCAAAGTCCAAACCTTCGACTGAACCAATCAACATGATCTCCATATTAAAATGTGCTTGGAGACCAACTTTTATACTTTTTGGAAATTTTTTACTATTTTTTTAGATAGGTACAAAATCACTGTATCGGGACCATCCAAAAACAGTGATTTTGTACCTATCTATAAAAATAGTAAAAAAAGTTCCAAAATAATATAAAATTTGATCTCCAAGCACATTTTAATATGGAGATCATGTTGAGAGGTTCAGATCGACTGTTTGGACTTTAAAAACAGAGATAAGGATGTGAGGCATGACAGACAGGAGGCATTTGAACTCTCCTCATAACGTTATTAGTTTTAATATTTATTACAAAAGCTCTTTGCTGGTTGGTTTATAATACAGCAGAGGTTTATTAGTTTTGATATTTATTACAAACTGGGATTAAGAAAGAATGCTTCACTACTTTTATTTCCTCTTTGGTAGCTGTATGTTATTTTTTACTTCAGTTCATTTATTTTTTTGTTATTTTTTTTCTCAGGTGACGAGGCTTGTGAAGGAAGGCACGGGTAAAACAACACTAGCAATAGGAGATGGTGCAAATGATGTCGGCATGATTCAAGAAGCTGATATCGGTGTGGGTATAAGTGGCGTGGAAGGAATGCAGGTAAATATTAGAACTACAATTTTAAGAAAAGCTGCAATTGCCAGCTTCTTATATTAGCATCACTATTAGGTTCAAATGTATCTCAACTTCAATTGTGAGTTCAAAGATGCAATTTTGTGCAAAATAGTATTGAAATTCTTCCTTGATTTTGAAGTCATGTGATTGTTGCCCCAATTGAGATTCCAACATACCTAAAATGTGAATGTTAAAAGCCAACTATTCTTGTAATGTGAAACTATCATTACTTAAAATAATTCTTATGTTCATTTATTTACCTGTCTGGTTACATATCTATTTATTATTTGCACAGGCTGTTATGGCTAGTGACTTTGCTATTTCCCAATTTCGGTATCTTGAGCGGCTTCTTGTTGTACATGGCCACTGGTGCTACAAAAGGATTGCTCAAATGGTATAAACTTGGTAAATATACTGTTTATTTGTGGGTGTGTACCACCCAGAGTTGAACTACTAATGCTCGTTTTAAAATGCTTTTTTTTCTAATGATGAACAGATATGCTACTTCTTCTACAAAAACATAGCCTTTGGCTTGACAATATTCTACTTTGAGGCTTATACTGGATTCTCTGGGCAATCAGTCTATGATGACTGGTACATGCTTCTCTTCAATGTGGTGCTCACATCTTTACCAGTTATATCTCTTGGTGCTTTTGAGCAAGATGTCTCCTCAGAAGTTTGTTTACAGGTAATGCCTTGATGCATCTTTGCCAGTAAATGAGGAAAGGATAAAAAAACAAAGCTAAATAGTTAATGCAAATCCAATCATATCTATAAAAAATCAGTGCAGAATTACCATATGATTGTTTTGCGTCCATGAATTAGCACAATTGTTCTAAAATTGACCTCAAGCTTTAATAATTTTATAAAGAGCGGTCAAAAGTGCCCTAGAATCAGGGTATACTCATTTGAGCCAGAAATATTATTAAGAACTTAAAATTGAATTTTCATGTTCTAAATCCTTTCAAACTTTAAGCACTAAATGACCCTGAATTTTGTCTTTGGTACACAGTTTCCTGCCCTTTACCAGCAGGGCCCAAAGAATCTGTTCTTTGACTGGTACCGCATCCTTGGGTGGATGGGCAATGGCCTCTACTCCTCTCTGGTTTTATACTTCCTCTCCATTTCAATCTTCTCCAGTAAGTCCGCCTTCCGTACCGACGGTCAAACAGCTGACATGGCAGGCGTAGGTACTGCCATGTTCACATGCATTATCTGGGCTGTAAATATCCAAATCGCACTCACCATGTCCCATTTCACTTGGATTCAACATCTCTTTGTCTGGGGCAGTATTGCATCCTGGTACCTGTTCCTCCTTGCATACGGCGCCGCCTCTCCATTGATATCTGGCAACGCATTTAAAATACTGGTAGAAGCGTTAGGTCCAGCAGCCATATACTGGATTTCTACCCTTTTGATCGCAGTTGTTTGTAATTTACCGTATTTGGTACACATCTCGTATCAGCGGGCATGCAACCCATTGGATCACCATGTGATACAGGAAATCAAGTATTATAAAAAGGATTTAGAGGATCGTGACATGTGGAAGAGAGAGAGGTCAAAGGCGCGGCAAAAAACAAAAGTAGGATTTACGGCCAGGGTTGAGGCAAAAATTAGGCATTTGAAGGGTAGATTGCATAAAAAACTTCCATCTATTACTATTCAAACAGTTGCTTAAGGGCTTTGCACTCTTGGATCACCGTAGTTTTGAGACCCTTCAATTGGTATAGTTTTTTGTTTTAGATTTTATTTTCTTTAGTTTCTATTGTTTTGTTTTTTTAGTTCTTGATATCATATCATTATTGTTATTACTTTCATTTGGGTTTTGGTTACAGAAATTGAAGGGCATGGCCATTGTATATTATAGTGCTTGTTCATATGCGGTTCTACTATTTGAATAGTTAATAATGCATGTATATCAGTTTTGCCCATGGTTCTAAATAGCTAGCTATAGCAGCGCTATAGCTACGCTATAGCTACGCTATAGCTTTTTCGGACCATAAAAGCTAAGCTATGAAATAAAAGTGCGCTAATTCAGCTACGACCGCTATAGCTGTAATACCTGACCGCTATTACCGCTATGCGCTATGCGCTATTGCTACCGCTATGCTACATGAGTTTTTTTTTTTTGCGATTTACATGAGATTTTGTTTTTATTTATGATGCTACATGGTCTGCTATCATAAGTATTCTAAACCAAACTATGTGCTTATGTTCCTAGTGATTTAGTCTCTCATTGTACATCAGAAAATATTCAAATATTAATTCTTTCTTTTGCTTGCTCTTTGTCTAATATTCACTTGTAAAATTATTGCCGTTCGTTTCAATTGAAAGTTGATTTTGATTATTATAATATAGAAAATGTTCAAATAAGTATACTTACTTCATTTCACTTGTAAAATTAATTGCTCTTTGTCTATTTTAATACGTAATACTATCAAGTATGAACTATTAAATAATGTTACTTTGTAGATCTTTTTTTTTCTTCTTATTTGCATGATTGAAAAAAGTATAGACTTAGATTAGTTATCATTTGATTATTATTCCAATTCTCTAATATTGATCATGTTGATAATTAGTAGAAATATAGAATATAAATTTTAAAACGAAAAAAACGCTATGTATGATAGCTTCCGCTATAGCTACGCTATTCGCAATAGCTTTTTTTTTTGTCTCCCTGCTATGCCGCTATAATCGCTATTTAGAACCTTGGTTTTGCCTCTTAACAAGTTGTTTAGATACGCTTTTTACGTCTTTATTGATTTTTGAAGTCTCTTTAATTTTTTAGTTTATTGTTTTGTTATTTGATCGGCAAAAATATATATTATAAAGCGTTTTGATTATGCTCTTTGGATGATTGTTGGTGAGTTGGTGCTGTCAATGAAATGAGTGTCAATTGGGCAAGAAATGAAGAATCTACAAGGAATAAAGTGGCTATTTCTGGGCATCACAGGCTCACATCAGGCTCCGGTGGAATAACGTTAATTACTTCTCATCTATTCCTGATCTCTGGTGTTCCTGTTACCGCGTTATTCCTTTCACATTTCTTTTCCTAGATTCTCTCTCCATGATTTCCTTCTCTATTATTTGTACTAATGATTTAAAGCAATCGGGTCGTTCGTTTCACATTTCTTTTACCAGCTTTTCTATTTCTTCACGTTTTCTTTCTGTGTTATCTATGCTAATGATTTAAAATATAATTTGTAAATATATGTGCGACCAGGGCGGAACTAGACTTTCGAACTATGGAAGTAAAAAATATATGAGGGTCAATTATATATAATTTTTCTATGAAGAATGGGAGTCAATTTTATAATATCAAGCCATTTCACTCTAAATTATATATAAAATCATATCTAAATACAAAAAATTTAAGAAAAAATGGGGGATCAATTGATTTCACATTTCCTTTACCAAATTCTCCTTCTCTTCACGTTTTCTTTCTGTGTTATTTGTGCTTATGATTTAAAATACTGTTTTTAATATATGTGCGGTTAGTTGTTACTGTATAACACATTATAGATGTATATGCGGTAGAATATGCGAATATATATTTTATAAATTACAAATCTTATGAATTAAATAATTAAAGAAATGTAACCGAAAATAAGATATACTATTAAAATTTTAACTTTCTTAAATAATAAATAATATCTCATCAATTTCAAAAATAACAAAATTTAGAGTCTGTACAGTCACATTTTAAAACACAGATTTATGCCTTTCCATTACTTACCTTCTTTTCTTTATTTTTATTTTATAAGATGAGGTACTAGCTGAGCGTGAATTTGCTGCAAATTAAATTAACGACTTGGAGTCTACATAAATGTGGGTGATTTAAGAAAAAAAAAAAAAAAAACATCGCCTTTTGTTTCTTGATGGGTTTAATCACCGTTGATTTACTTTAAGTTTCGTGTGGAACGCTTTAAACTTTGTGCGTGTCTGTTTCAATTTTCGTGCGCACAAATCTTAAATTAGATCGGACGATCATCATGCTCGTTGAACCTAAAAGTAGGTTCGATGGGCATCGGACCTACTCCGTTCTCGGCTGGGTTAGTTAATTAGAAAAAAAATAAAAAATCGCTGGGTCAGGAGACAGAATAGAGAGAAAGGGTCGATCGCATGGGGTATTTTTGCTGGGTCTCGGACGGGACGGATTAAGCCGTCTGTGATTTTTTTTTTTTTTTTTGGTGGTCGGACGGGAACAAGTTTACCGTTTTTTGTTTTTTTTTTTGTTTAGTTAATTTGATTATCGGTAAAAGGAGTTAATTAGCGGGACGTGTTAAATTGTTCCGTCCCATGAGACGGGTTAAACAATCCTGTTTTAACTAGATTTTAAATTTCCGACAAAACGATCCCATTTGATGATATTTTATTTATTTATTTTCAATTAATAAAAAAATCGGGTTTGAAAGTGCTAGAGCCTGAAATATATCACCCAAAGCCCAAGGCACTTCATCGTCCGAATAAAAATCAAATTCGATCCGTTGGTTATATATTAATACGAATCGTCAAAAGATCCCGTGCACTGCACTGCACGGATCGAATTGATCCGAATTAAGATTCAAACTCAAAACGGCGAAGGCCCCTTTGACTGTGTATGCGTATGCACAAACCTAAGACTAAGAAATCTACATCGGGTTATTCTGTGGCGCAGTTTCCATTACCCCTTGTGTGTTGTGTGGTAATATGTTAGAAAAAAAGGTCATTACTCATTACTCATTAGTGTGGGGTGGGGTTCAACTTGAACAACTTATAGAGGGATAAAATGATGTTGATTACTGTGGGAGCACATATGGAAGCACAAGGATACGCCTCAGAAAAACCAATAATAGAATGAGAACTTTAGAAGGGCACTATTGTAATTGCATGTTAGATTTCGTCTATAAATTCAATTTACTCGGTGGGAATACCACATCAATCATTTGAATCTGATTTTTTGCAAATTGCGAAGCGCGAGAGAGAGAGAGAGAGAGAGAGAGAAAGCAGGAGAAACTAATGGCGGAAGAAGGTGTTGTTATCGGTTGCCACACCATCGATGAATACAAGCAACACATGCAACAAGCCAAGGAGGCAAAAAAATTGGTAATTATTTGCTAAATTGATAAAAAATAATCTTCTGAATTTCTCTTAATTTATCTATGTTCAACAGGAATATTTCCAGTACAATGCACTACTGCACTTAAATATTGTTGCATCTAGTAGGGTTTACATAGATTAGGGTTTGTATTTATATATGCAATTAATTAGTGCTAGCCGCTCTTAAATTTAGGCATTCATATCATATGCGGATTAAGTCGTGAAAATATAATTCAGATATAGGATTGATTATTTTCAAGATTTGAGCCTGATATAACTTCCGAGTAACTATTAGGAGATAAAAAAAAAAAATGTGCATATTGTATCTTTCAGAAGATATTCAGTAATTATTTATTTAAATCAATTTGTCGAACTGATTTCAGGTTGTGATCGACTTCACTGCCTCATGGTGCGGGCCATGCCGCATCATTGCTCCGGTTTTTGCCGAGTTTGCCAAGAAATACCCTCATGTTGTTTTCCTCAAAGTTGATGTCGATGAGCTTGAGGTAACTTTTTTATACTAATTACCCTAATTTAGTCTACAGATAAATCTCTAATGTTTGCTAAAATTAATTTTGTGATTAATTTGTTGTGGTCCTTGTGTGTGTAAGAAGCATGGGCAGGAGAAAACTGTCTGTTAATTCTCAAAATGCATTTATCTACCAGAAATAACAATATTTTAGAAAAGAAAACAGTTCTATTCCCTACGAATGCTTACGAAATTACAACGCATCATTAAAAGGTGGTAAAATAAGGCATTCCATTTTATCAAGACCAAAAGAAGAGGTGATAAATCCTGCTTGTCCTCAAATCAGGGATTCTGGTATAATAAAGGAAACAATATCAAAACAAATCAGAGTTTATGCTTGTCCCAAAATGAGGCATTCCCCTTTGCAAATTTTGCTTGCATAAATTAATTTACATCATAACAACAGGGTTTTCTGTTACTGATTCGCTATAGTTAAACAATAGTTCGTTCTTCCCTTGTGTGTCTTCTTTTTCTTCAAAGATTTTGTGGACAATTTCAGTTTTATTTTATTTTACTTTTTGAAAAAAAAAAAAACATAAGCCCGCTTCATTTCTACATGAAACTGTAACTTACATAGCAGTTGAATTTTCAATTTTGGTCTCAGCACATCCTTGACATAACAGTCAACAAAATTCTCAAATATACCAGTTAACCGGTATAATAAACCGGTATGGTAGCAACATGCTAATTGTACCATTCTCAGCATTAATTAACACAGTTTCCACAAACTCAATCCCTCCCTACTTTCAGCTTTAATTGTAATTAAGCCATAAAATAACTGCTGATGCATTTCTTTATAGGCTGTTGCAAAAGAGTGGGAGATAGAGGCAATGCCAAGCTTTATTTTTGCGAAAAATGGCAACAAGGTCGACAAGTTTGTCGGTGCGAAGAAAGAAGAAGTACAAAAAAGGATTGAGCTGCACGCTGCTGGTTGAATAAATTTCTAATGTATTTGCTAAATCATATCATATTCATATGATTATATAATAAGTTGTGGAATAATGTAAGAGTTGGGTCTCTTAGCAGATTATGTTCTGACTTAATTTGAGAGTTATTCAAGTAAAATATAGTGTGTTGATTTTTATAATATTTTGTCAAAATGCCCCTAATTCAATTTCTTCTTTAAGTTTTTTTTTGAAAAAAAAAAAAGAATCTAACGGATACATTTATTAGTATGGTAACTTTCTAATTAGTTCATCATTGGGCTCTAATATGGCACGATAAGATATTTCTAGGTTGGGAATTAACTGAATAGATCTGTCAACGTTTTTGTTCGTAAGAAATAAATCTTAAAAAAAAAGATTAATTTCAATTCTCCGTATAATATAGTAATCAATAGTATAGAGAATAAAGTTCGAATCACTTATTTTTCAATGGTTAGCAAAAAAAAAAATGTTACACAAATAGCTATTGTAATTTAGTAAAGGTTATAGTATAATATCATGTATAGTTACTATAGTATCTCTCGGTCGGTGTTTTTTTTTTATTATTATTCAAGGATCCAGTACTTTTCAAAAAGAGACGGGACTCGGGACTCGTTTCACCGCACTAACGCACTAAGTCTACGGCTCAAATATAGATCTCAGATATTTTATCGGCCAAGCAAAGCAAAACCGAAATCTTTATTAATATTCAAAATAATTAAATAATTTTACAATCTACACATGACGTAGAAGAATTTGAAAAATGGCCAAATTAGAAACAAAGTTTCTGGTTTTAAGCCTCCTTTCCAAAAAAAAAAATTCCCGGCCCCAGCCTCTCAAAAACTGAAGATTAAATTTCCAGTTCCTAGAACCGGAGATTAAATTTCCGGTTTCAAAGCTTGAAACCGGAAATTTAATCTCCGGCTATAGTACTGGAAATTTATTTCCCGGTTCTATGTTTGTTTTATATATTAAAAAAAGAAAATCTGGAAATTATGTTCCCGGTTGTATTTTCCTTTTTTTATAACATAAAATGTTATAATTTTTTTATTTTTTTATTGAAATATTAGAAATATTTTATATATCTCTTTAAAAATAGATGGAATACGATATAATTTGATTTATTAGAAAGACTACGACAAATAATCCGGATCAATATTTTTCAGGCCGGATTTTTCGTGACTGTAAGAAAAATTAAAATATTTCTTTGTGTGTTATTGAGAAAAAATAAAAATGTCTTGAATCTGAGTTATTAATTCCGGTTCAAAAGTCACATCTAGGTAAATATAAAAAATATTTGAATTCTTCTATTTTTTGAAAAAAAAAACAAAAACTTAAATAATGAATCCCTGACATCTCTGACAAAGAATATTTAAATAACTTAAAGTTTTAGTTTTTTTGAACAGCTAACATTTCAATTAGTGCAGATTTGAAGTGAGGGAAATTTTTTTTTGGACCAAACTGTCCTTTCATCGGAAAGGAAGCAATAGAAATATGATTCTAATTTTTCAAATCATACCATCTGTTCCATAAAAAGGAAAGTTATTGGATACTGTCAACATTAATTAGAAAGTTATATAGGATTCCAAATATTTTAAATTAATAAGTTATCTTGATATGTACCCACCAATATTTATGTATTGTGAGTAAATTTATGTAATTTATTTGCTTTTACGGTTGAACAGAAAAAAGTTTAAAATTTCAAGTTCTCAAGTCTGCTTCAAGCTAGCTAGACAATCAGATTATTTAAAATAGGGGTGCAAACGGATCGGATACGGATCGGATAGTGGTAAAACCATATCCGTATTCGTTTTTATTTTCGGATACGGATACGGATCGGATATTAAACGGATATGTACGGATACGGATCGGATATCGGATATCTGTACATATATACATAAATCTTTTCATAATATATATTAAACTATATGGTATATATCTATTATTCGGATACGGTTAGTTAATATTCAAAACCATATCCGTATCCGCACGGATATTCGGATATCAGATATCCGTATTTAATTTTCAGATACGGATCCACATACGGTCGGATTTTATCCGATCCGTTTGCACCCCTAATTTAAAAGGATAATTATATTTTCCTCCATCTATTTATCCCCATTTTATCTCCCAACTAACTAACTTCATCTTCTAACTATAATTACAAATTCTAACTATCTAATGGTCCCTACAAATTAATTAGCAAATTTTCTCCCTTTATTTATTTCCTCTTTCTCCCTCTCTCTCCACCTCCGCATCCACCTTTCACCTCCGCCTCCACCCGTCTCTCCCACCTCTCCCTCTCCGCCTCCGCCCGCCTCTCCCACCTCTCCCTCTCCGCCTCCGCCTCCGCCTCTCTCTCCCACCTCTCCCTCTCTGCCTCCCCCTCCCTCTCTTATCTCTTCATCTCCGCCTCCGCCTCCCTCTCCCACCTCCGCCTCCGCCTCCCTTTCCCTCTCCCACCTTTGCCTCCGTCTCCCACCTCCATAAACTATTTACACTTGCATGACGAGGCATGAATACTTATGCAACGGACAACTCGAAAGTATGTTGTCATGGATCTCATTTGAAAGAGAAAATTGTGTAGAAGACGTTGGTGATTTTAGATTTGCAAAATTCATCACAGATCGTCAGAAATATTGGTTAGATTGAACGGAGAAAAAAAAAACCACCTCTAAAAATGTGTAAAAGATGGGTGAATGATGTGTCCAGTTTTATTTTAAATACTTGATATTTTAAATGTGAATACTTGATGTATTATAGATGAATACTTGATTTATTATATGTGAATACTTGCACGCTCTTGTAAAATTAATCGAGGTATGCACATATGCTTGTAATACTCTTGATACGTGAACTATTTACACTTACACGACGAGGATGAATACTTGCTCGATGAGGGATGAATACTTGCATGACGATGTGTGAATACTTGTGCAACGGACAACTCGAAAGTATGTCATCATGGATCTCATTTGAAAGAGAAAATTGTGTAGAAGACGTTGGTGGTTTTAGATTTGCAAAATTTCTCACAGATCGTCAGAAATATTAGTTAGATTGAACGGAGAAAAAAAAATCACCTCTAAAAACGTGTAAAAGATGGGTGAATGATGTGTCCAGTTTTTTTTTTAAATACTTGATATCTTAGGTGTGAATACTTAATGTATTATAGATGAATACTTGATTTATTATATGTGAATACTTGCTCGCGCTAGTTGTAAATTATTAGGCGGTCCCCAAATAGTAAGTGGTTCCCCAAGTAGTTAGTAGTTATTAAAATAGTTATTGACTGAGGATGAAACGGGGGATAGATTCCGAAGGATAGCTAGGCTCTCCCTATTTAAAATTCTAAAGTTTCAACTCAACACGGTAATTCAAAATGTTTAATTAGTTTTATCTTTGAAACAATTTCAAGTTGTTTCTCTTTTATTTTTTCAAATATAGAATCACATAGTAAAAAATATAATTACAATAATAAAATTACATATTTGATTTTGATTCAAATTCAAAAAGGTTAATTATTTTATATATTCTTTTTGTTTACAAGATGGATATTGATGAGTCGGCAATTTCATTCGAACACGAGGTCGAAAAACTTAAATTACTCAATTTGAAGTACGAAACTGATGAAGATTTACTTAATGGTGGTAGAATATTTTACTCACCTAAAGGATACACATTATCTATTTGTAGTTTAAAGTCAGAGAAATATATGGTTTACAATGTAATAGAGGTGATCAATATCGTGATACGCGTGATGTGCCTTTAGATGAAAGAGAAAAGAAATCGAGAACACATATTACAAGAATGGGACAGTATTTGCGAGGGATATTGTCGGTATACCCTTGCGAATACTCCCATTGCTAATAGAAAAATCACACTTTTTATCTTCGCGGATACTGTCTCATTCTTGTAGTTAGAGATAAAGAGATGAATTGATAAAGAGATCAAATCAATTGTCCTTTTAAAGTTAGAGGTAAAGAGATAGATGAAGGTATTTGGATAATTAAAATGCATAACTTATCACACAACCATGACGCAATTGCTTATATCTCTAGCCATCCTTCTCTTCGATAGCTATCACAAGAAGATGTCGAGAGTTTTAACCATATGACTCAATCTAGTATATATCACCCAGACAAATTCTCTATTCTTTACGTCAAAAGAACCCGAAACTTAAAGTTGTCTCTCCAACAATGTATAATGTGAAGGCAAAGATTCGTAGAGAAAATTTAAGAGGTCGGACAATGATTCAAGTTTTATTTGTGTGTGGTATATAAATGCAATAAATGTTGTCTTTTCAGTTACTACACATCTTCGTCTTTGTGTGTGGAGAAATGAGTAGGTCCGATACCTATCGGACCTATTTTTAGGTTCAATGAGCATGATGACCGTCCGATCTAATTTAAGATTTGTGCGCACGAAAATTGAAACAAACGCGCACGAAGTATAAAGCATTACGCACGAATCTTAAAGCAAACTGACAGTGATTAAACCCATCAAACGGAAGTAGATCCGATGCCCATCAGACCTACTCTCAAGTGTTGTGTGTGATATATAGAAAAGAACTTGATGACGCCGAATTGTCAAAAAGATTACGATTCCAAAATAGGAGTATGATAGTTTTTCTATCTATCTCGAACAAGATAGTTTATTATTCAACTAAAGTAAATTTAATCAAAGTTGATTGGAATTTTCAATCAGTTTATAAAGAAAAAAAAGCTACGCCTTGATTACATAACAAAAATATTATTAGTGTTTCAATCTATATATATTAACATTATTTATTCATATAGTTGCATGTTTTCAAAAAAAATTCAAAGAAACGCATGTAGGCTTTAAATAAAAAATGGAATCCTATAACTTCCCAATTGTTGACGGTATCCTTCAATTTTTTTTTTTATGGAACTCGAAGCATTGCGGTGCAGAGCCAGTTCATGAACCTTGTCTATATGATTACATTGGGCCCAAACATTTCCCTTCCTTCTGGGGAATTTTTTATCAATAGAAATTATTAAATATAGATGTACGAAAACAGAAAGAGTACCTCATTTCCAACAAATATAGAAAGATCTGACTCAATGGTCCAGATCCATCAATAATCTGATTTTCTGTGGCCTGATTTTCTGTACCGAGAGAATTCAACTATTGAGAGGGCTGCTAATGTACCTGATTTTCTGTGGCCCTCTCAAGCAAAACACTAATGTAACTTGATTTTCTGTGGCATCTGGACCATTGAGACCATTGAGAAAATCAAGTTATTGATGTCACAGAAAATTAGATTATTGATGGATGTCACAGAAAATCAGGTTATTGATGGATCTGGACCATTGAGACCGATCCATAAACTTGGATCGGACTCATTGAGTCAGATCTTTTATATTTGTTAGAAATGAGGTACTCTTTCTATTTCCGTACATCTGTTTTTAATAATTTCTATAGATAAAAAATTTCCTTCCTTCTGGCTTCTGTTCTGTCCATGCGCGTTTTCTCTTTCTTTTATAACAAGGGTCAAGGGCTATGGCGAGAAATTAGCTGTGTAGGTTTGGTACTGGAGCTTTCCATTTTGCTACTAATGGAGGTGATTCAAAAACCAAATTACCCTTTTTGCTCTTCCCAAAACCCCACCTATAAAAACAAGGCGCTGGATCGCCGCTTCGCCTCTCTCCCGTCTTCCTTCCTTTGATGGCCTCCATCTGGGACGCTTTTTGAAGAACCCTATCCGTTAGCCTCCCACTTGTGTTTCCTCTCTCTACACCGTTTGCACGCCATTTTCGAGAGAGAGGCAACCGATTCGAATGGGGAAGTACGTGGAGTTGCTGGATCTGGGGATGAGAATAGCGGCGAGGTTCCATTCGCACTGCCCCCAGACAGCGCGTATGTACTACAAGCCTCCTTCCAGTACCGCCACGCCGGACGTATCCAGTGTCGGCGCCACCGGAGAAGAGGGGAACTGCCTTGGTGGGAAGCCTCGAATTGGTGGAGACGCCGCAGAGATTCTTCTTTGTTCTGTTGTTTGATTTTATGAAATAAAAAAAAAAAAATTAAAGAGAGAGAAAGAACGTGCGTAAGGTGAAAACTGGAGGATTGATTCCAGTTCCAGCTTTATTTTTTATTTTAAATGAAGAATTGTCTAGATTAGATTGTGTTTCGTTTTGAATTATTTCAAGATGTTGAGAAGGAATTTTGTGCCTCTGTTATATTTATGCAAAATATGAAAAAATTTATTGACCTCTCTTGTTGGAAATTGGAAATCCTAAAGAGTAAAGAGTGTGATTCTTCTGTACCATTTTTTTTAATTTAAATAAATGCATTATTTTATTTCTCACAAATCACATCACATCTGTTTCCCGAAACGTTGTTCGCTTCTACGGACAATAAAATTCATATAATACTCCTAAAATCAGATCAAAATCGCTTGATTGAGTAGGAATTTCATATGTTCAGCTTGGCGCGAATTTCAGCGCGTTAATATTCGGTGAATTTTGCTATGTAGCACCCTATATTTTAGGATTTTGCATACCATTACTTGACAATGGCACTTTAATGTCTCCCTGGAATTTATGTTTTTCTTTTGGTATACACTAAATTTAATATTTAATCAATCGGGGGTGTCTTTTTTTCTTTACATATGTTGCTCCTACAAAACATGGGGACTTTCTTTTAGAAATAAAAAGCAATTCCAATGCTGATAGTTTGAAAATGCTTTAGGATTGCTTAAGAAATTAGGGGCTCGAATATAATTTGCCTACATTTTTTTTTTTAAAGTCGCAGCATATATTGGCGTCACGTAATAATTTTTCATTATTCTTTATTGTTAGCTGGTGGCCAGGCCAATAAGAATAATTCCTAGGATATCTTTGTGAACAGATTTCATTCCTATTATCAGATCAGATGTATACAACAAAAGAGCGCTGTATCCATTCCTTTTTTCTTATTGAAAATATACTTAGGTTGGGTACCTACTCCGCGTCTGAAACAATTAAAAACAAAGAACTTGTAATTTCACAGCCAACAATTGCAAACAACCCAGTTGGCAGTTTGGCACATCGCACATTACAACAGTTGTCCGTTGATTTAGGAATTGGCATCCAATTTGTTTCATTTTTTTTTATTTATTTCTTTTGTTGCTCTTCAGAAGGACAACTGACACCAAGTTCCAGCCTAAATTGAACTAACATATACACGGTTTTTGTTTGAATAATAATGTATTAAATATAGTTGGTCAATCTGAACAATTCACGTGATCTTCATATGAAAACTTAAAGATCAAATTTTACATTTTTCAAAATTTTCTTACTATTTTTTAAAATTAGTAGCAAATAACTCAATTTAAAAATTCTTCACTAATTTTCAGTTTATCTAAAAAACTAGTAAAAAAAGTAAATTCCGGTCTCCAACTACATTTCATATAAAGATCATGTTGGGCCGTTCATATCCAATCTCCAACTGCATTTTCAATCTATCTAAAAAAAATGTAAAATTTAGTCTCCAATTATATTTTCATGTAAATATCATGTTAATGTTAAGCAGTTTATATTGACTGTTTGAACTTCAATTACAGAAACATGAATTCATAGTAGCATAGTACAACGCATTTTGCAACGGAGGACGCCACAAGAAATAGAGAATTTTCTTACATGAACGGTTTCATTCCAAGACGCAGCAAGGAGGAGCATTCTCTCTTTCAATTTTCAAATTTAAACTAACACACAAGCTGGTTCATTAGAATAATATAATCATGTTTAGGTTTAACCACAGACAGAAGAGCACGAAAAATCATAAAATCCTTCTTAGGAAACCCCTTTAAACCAACTAATAACACAACCAGCAAACTTAGCACAAGTCTTTCCTTTCCAATTCATGCCCCACAACATTTGAGAAAATATGGCAGATATTCAATTATGAAAAATAGACTAAAATCAGGAATATTTTTAAAGAGTGCCTACAAACAAACATTTTATCTTCACTAATAAAACATGAAATAAAGGATCTAAATGATCAAAATAACATAAGACCTCATCACCTCAACATTCAAAATCTCTGAACGGATGAACAGATACAGAAGTTGGCCATCAGACAAACAAAAATTGCTAGTAAACAACCTACACCACACCCCTTTCTCTCTCTAACTACTCTCCCTTTTTATCTTTCTTCTTTTTCTTCTTCTCTTTCTTCGGCTCGGGCTCGGCCACCTCTTCTTCTTCCTCAGCTTTCTTCTTTTTCTTCTTCTCCTTTTTACCTTCAGTTTCCTCTCCGTTCTCGCTTATTTGATCTTCTCCTTTCTTTTTCTTTTTTTTCTTCTTTTCTGGTTCCTCTACTTGTTCTTCAGTAGCAACAGCTTCCACCTCGGCCTTCTTTTTCTTCTTCTCTCTCTTCTCTTTTTCTTGGCTTTCTCCACCTTCTTCAGTGTCTTCATGCTTTCTCTTTTTATCTTTCTTCTCTTTTTTAGAAGGTTCGGTCGAGTCAGCAAGAACAAGATCGGATGCAGGGTTGTAACTCTACAAAAAAAAAAAAAAGTTAAAAGAAGAGAAAAAAGACCATAATAAATCACATTTCAATCAGGCCAGCTTGTGCTGGTCTTAATTGTAGTAGCAACAGTTGTAAACTTCTAACAGGTAATCTATAAAGATGACATGCCTAAATTAGACTTGTAGCTTGTATTGTTTAACTTAATCACATTTAAACAGAAAATTAAAGATATTATCGGTTTAATCATCTATATCGATCATCCTTTTCATCATTTCATAACACTAACAGAGTTTCTACAACTTAAATAGTGCAGGGTCGAAGTATTATAGGATGGAAGCACTGGTAAGGACTTCATTTTCAAGTTTCAAATAATACAGATAAGAAGGGTTTTTACAAAATTTCATGAATGACATACGAGCTTTATTTTAATAGAAAAAATATTCAGGAAATCTATATTTCTGCCTTATTACTTGTTTTCAATAAGAAAAAGAAACCAAGTATATTTTTTTTCAAGGAAACATACTGGACCCAAATACAACAGAACAACAATCACATGCTAGATTAAAAACTGCATATGGTTCCTCTGTCAACTAAATTTAATCAGCATCTACGCAAGTGTTTGCCCATTAATGCAACATGCTGGCATTCATGTAAATTTAATGTATTTTTTCAAAAAATAAAAATTTTAAGATATTTAGAGAATTCAGCGAAGCAGACATGCCCCTCTTATTATACTTAAGCATTAAGTCAGAAAATAGTGATATAAAGTAAAAAACAAAGTAAACTGAACAAAATGCATACCCTAGCAGGAGTTATCAGAGCACCAGAACCCTTCTTCCTGTCCTTGTCATACACCTCAATCATGGGCTTCCCTTTTGCTGAACCAGCCGATTTACCCAGCTCTTTCCCCTCCAATATTCTCAGGCGTGTCTCAAGCTGTACATCAAATACATAATTAACTGTTAACATCTTCCAGTTGCAGTTGCTACCTAAGCTCTCTCAACTTCCAGTTGCAGTTGCCCAATTATTTTTGTGCCCCAATCATGCCTCACATCCTTATCTTCGGTTTCAAAGTTCAAACAGTGGTTTCAAAGTTCAAACAGTCGATCCGAACCGCTCAACATGATCTCCATATTATAATGTTCTTGGGGACCGAATTTTATATTTTTTGGATTTTTTTACTATATTTTTAGATAGGCACAAAATCACTGTTTTTCAAAAGATTCTGGACCATCCAAAAACAGTGATTTTGTATCTATGTAAAAATTAGTAAAAAAAATCCAGAAAAATATAAAATTCAGTCTCCAAGCTAATACGGGGATCACGTTGCGCAGTTCGAATCAACTGTTTGGACTTGAAAATGGATACAAGGATGTGAGGCAAGATTGGGGCACAAAAACAATGGGGCATTTTAAACCTACTTGGTAAAATATATAATATATTGCATTTCTTATACGAGAAGACGAGATGATGTATGTACCTTGACTCTCTGTTCAAGACCAATGGAGTTATCTTCAGTATCACCAAGGGCATCATACCGGATAGCAATTGCAGTCTTCGCCGCAAGAGATCGAGCTATCCTTCCTTTGTTGCGAGGTGCCGCCTGACCAATCAAGGACGCGTGGTAGATGAGGCCGTACTTTGGTGTAGCATGCTTTGCCTTCAGGGCTCTGAACAATGCCTAAGATACAGAAGAAACAATATAAACTTTTAGTCTTACCTATAAGAAATTTACAAAAAAGGTCTTCTAGTAACTTTATGTCTGGAAATATAATCGTAACAAATTCATTATTGCCACCAAAAGAGAACCTATCTTGCCCCAAGATATAACAAACAGAAAGTGAAAAAGACCCTTATTATCAGGGACGGAACCAGAAAATTGAGATACAAGGGCTGGATAAATAAGTGTTATGTAATATCATTTTATAAAGGGGGCTACTAGTATATATTTTTTGTAAAAATTTTAATTTTTGAAGGACAAAACTAAAAAATTCCAAATTATAGGGGATTCTAAGAACCCTTTCCTCTCCACCTACTTCGGCCCATGCTTATTACTTGTGTTGTCGTAATGCGCTCCACGGCGTAAACTACAACAATCAACTAAGGAATCCCAGAACATTTACAAATGAAACAAAAAAAAAAACAACAAACCAATAACAGTACAAATTTCAAAAGGACAAAAAAGTACCTTCTCTGCACCGAGAATCTGAATTGTACTGCCGGGTTGCTTGGACAAGTTAACCAAGCTACCGCCATGTGCAATAAGGCGGGCCCCCACTAGTTCGCCAACTAGGGCTGTTAGATTAGGTGCAATTGTATTCATCCGGTTTTTCAGGTAGTCATACAACTGAGCTCTATATTCGGCAAGTGAAATGACTTGGTCGGCAAGCTCCCTTATATTCAACAAATCAAGGTCACTCACTTCAGTACCCATTGAAATCACTGTTGCTTCCTTTAACTCTGCTTCCACTTCTTCTGACAATATCTAAATAAAATAAGACATTCAATTATATAGCTTCAAAGGTCAAATACTGGTTATAACATTAGGTTTAATGCTTAATTACCTCGCCCCATGGATAGTGCGAGCAGAAAAAGGTTAAAAATAAATTTACCTCAGAGAAATCAAGGCCAACGGCATTAACACGATTTCCCATGAATTTAACAGCCTTTGCATACTGGATGTTGTCTTGTATGATCTTAGTCAGCTCCGGAAAGTGCCAACCGTACCACTCACGTACCCTCATTGCATATGTATTCAGTTCCTTATCTAGGTCATCCAACAAGCCTATTGCTTGAACAATCATTGTATCCACCTACAATCAAATAACCAAAGAGATAATCAGACTTCCCAAATATTACAAAAATGATTTAGAAAAACAAAATATAGAGAAAATGGTTTATACCTTATCAGGACTGAATTTGAGCTTATACCTAGATAAACTGTGAGAAAGGCCCAAACTCATCGGTGCCAAATCTTGTGGGGCCAACCCCGATATGAGCTCGGTTAGTTGGCTCCTAAGACCCCTCATAAGCTCCATCACAGCACTGTTGTGCACGCAATCAATTTTCTGGAACAAGTACAACATTAGTTAAGTCTCTAGGCAACCAAAATATAAAAAGATAAATTATTGTTTCCATTAGCAACTTTGCCAGTTGATAAAAGAGCAGCCTAGTGTGAACCGTAGCTGAACTTGAAACTTTACAGCCTTAATCCAACTTTTACCATAAAGGCTTTTAAAATGGTGGAGGTTCAAATGCCTCCGTCATGCCTCCACTTTTTAATTCTAATAAAAACATTTTTTACTTGTATCCAAAATAAATCGTTAGATGTGATCTATATTGTTTTCTCTACATGCACATAAAAAATTATCACTTTCGGGTTTTCCTTTTATATGAATCGATAAGTTGAAAAATCAACGTCCAGAAATTATTCACATCAGTGTATTTTTGTAAGCTTTTGATAAAAATAAAAACAAACTTGAAATGTCCTAATCTTTTGCATGTGCATAGAGAAAATGATATGATCATATCTAAAGGTTTATTTTGACATTTAAGTTCTTAAAGTTTTAAAAATGGATTCATTTGAACCCTCTTTAAAAAAAAATCCACTAAAAGTTGTATGAAAAACTCACCAGCTTGTCTTTGATAGCATTTCCAAGCTTCGAATCGGCAACACCTAATGTCTCTCCATCACAATTTTTCTGAAGAAATTTTCTAAGGCCTTTGCTTGCCTTCCCATCTATCAGCAAGGTCGCGGCTGATAAAGCCTCTGATGTGTTTTCAAATTTGCTAAATGCTTTCAGCTCCACCACCTGATACAAAAATGAAATTGGGAACAATTAGAATAAAATAAGAGCTTCTACATGCTGATGCATGAAAATGCAATATGCTAGATTTTTAACACAATGGGGGGCAAATCTCAATGTAATACAAAATTAATTATGTTGAGAGTGATAAACGCATTTCAGAGCACATGCAAAACCAATTTGTAAATACAAGCGCACAATATACAGGTTCTTTTATCAAACAAAAAATAATCTAACTTTCTCAGCTGATACCACAATGTAGTGAAAAATTCATTATTGAGTAAACAGTAACAGTCTATATAATACTGTAAAAATAATTTAATTTAAGTAGAGTAATAAATTGATTCAACTAATTTCGCACTGAATATGTCAATACAAATGTTGTACACTAAGTGAAAATAGTAACAAATAACAAATAAGAATCAGAAAACCAAATGACCTTTCTTGCAGCATCTGATGTGGCGAAGTCCTTCCATAAATCCTGAAACAGCCCAATGAAAAATAAAACAGTCATAAAAATGAGAACAAGACATTACCTCATCTAAAGGAACAAAAATAACCACAAAATTACCTCAACTTTTTCAAGCTTTCCCTCGTTTAGCACCTTGAACAGTGCGAACCCCGCAGGGGTCTCGAACAATACCAACATCTCCAATTACAATCCTTATCGAAGCGCCTTCAATTCGAAATAAAAAGATATAGCGATGTTGACTGCTTCAAAGCAACTACTGAAGATTAGGGTTTTGAAAAACCTTTTGGGGAGACAACAAAATAAGAGTTGGGGATTAGAGAGAGGGCTTCGTTTCCTACGGCGAACTTTCTCCGACGATCAGCCGAGGCGCCGCAGTGAGTACAGAGCAGCAGCCGCCGCCGGAAGTAGGGTTTAGGTCGAAGAGAGAAGTAGGGGTTTGGGTTTAAGTGGCGCAAAGAAAAAAAAAGTTGCATTTATAATTGGAGAGGTTCGTTTCTAAACAGAATGGTATTGTTTCATCCCAACCGTTCGAACGACGAACGGCTCAGATTATCCGCCTCTTTTCCCACGTCAGCAAGAGAAATTTTATGTGTACCCTTCTTTAATTTAAAATTTATGACTGCATCCTTAGTAAATTTAAATGTGTCCCTCGTCATCTTCGAATATTTATATATTTTTTTACCTTAATTATGTTTTTATTTTTAAAATTTTGATAAGTTAAAACTTAAAAAGTTAAATATCAAAATAAAATTGTTATATGATATGTATAATTTTTTATGTACATATGTAAAAGATGGCATTCAAACTTTTGTATTTGTTGTTATCAAGAGTTTAAAAACACACACTAATATGTAAACAATTTTGAGACATATTGATTCATATTAAATTAAAATTAAAAACTGATAATTTTTATGTTGATCTCATCTAATAGTTAATTTTGATATATAAATTTTAGAATTTTTATTATAAATAAAAAATAAAAAATAGAGGTATGATAGATAAGAAAACAAATATTTAAATCCTTTTCCTTTTTTACAGAACCGTCCTAAGTTATCCATAAGCTTGCAAATTGAATTGCAAAATCGTAATTGGCACTTTCAATATATATGTTGGCACTTCCATTTTCACTTTCACAGATGCAGTGTAATCGTAAATTTTAAAAAAATTCACTAAATGAAACCTTTCATCTTCACTTTTACTCTCTCACAGCCAATCAAATTTGTTGTTCAGACATTAAAAACAATTGATAATCAATTATATTGATGTAGGAATTGTGAAATTAAGTTTAAAATTAATTTTTGAAATTGCTGATCAACTGCTTGAAATCCGCTAGGTTTGAGGGTGGAGGAGGTCGGTGCGGCCTTGGCCTCTCCTTCCCTGTCAATGGTTTTTGTGTAGCAAGAGTGTTGGTACGGCCTTGGCCTTGGCCTCCTCTCCCCTTTCCTTATTTTTCCTTTATTCCAATAATTTGCTGAACGGATTATGTATGTTTGCCTCCAATCAAAATCAAGCTGTTTAAATCGTATAGGATTTTTGACAAGATAAATAAATAATCCAAGTCCAATAAATAACACTTTGTTGCCCTCATGATAATAATAAATACAGTAGATGTGGAGTCTATCTAGCTACCGCCTACATTTGAAAAATTGTGATTGCACCACATCAAATTTAACTAGTAATACACAATCTAAAAAATTTAATATTCCGAAAATATCAACCATAAATACATTCATGAAATAATGCTCCAGCTATTATATAGATTCAATATGTCAAACAACACCTATACAAACTTATTTTCAAAATTTCAAAACAAAAGGTAGAATCTTTAGTGTACCCATATAAAGTTTTGAAATAACCGATTTATATATGAAAACATCATAATATTCAATATCTCCATAAAATCTTCACAATTTTTTTTTGTCATCTTTTATTCATTTAATATTTTATTTAGGTATTTTAAAAATTTAAAGTACATCTTCATTTTAAACGAAAAATTAAGTGTACTTGTCAATTCAGTTTTTAAAATAACTAAATAATATTAAATGAATAGGCGAGAATAGAAGAAAAAATGTTAAGTTTTTATGAGAAAATTGGATATTATGACGTTTTTACGATGAAATTGGTTATTTCAAATGTATGGGTACAGTGGAAATTTTCCCTTTAAATTACACTGTGTGTCTAAGTGTAATTTTAAAATTATTTGATCAAAGTATCAATAAAATAAACTTGTTAATTTTATAAGCTTGCTAGGTTAATGAACATTGAGCTGTAATAAACTCTATAATGTCCCCTGATTTAAGTAAAACAATTAGAAACCCTCCAGTTTAAGTGTAAGTTAAACAAGTTACAATCTCTGTGAAATGGATCCTTCAACTTTTAATTACTCTATAAGACTAGAGAATACTCTACTCCAGAAAAACTGTAAATTAAGTAAGCGCAAATGAAACTAATTGAACTTCATATAAGTTTACCTTTCATCAGACAACTTAAATTTACAAAATTGTTTATTTAACGATCTTAAAATATTAAGTAATAGTCAAATAAATTAATTTATAATGCCCACTAATCTCAACCAGGGGCGGATCCAGTGTATATCGCGGGGAATGGGGGGTTGTACTGCCCCTCCTGAATTTTGAAAAGTAATTTTAATTTAATAGGTCTGGATTAATTTGTTCTCCCATAACTTTTTGTTATTTTTAATATGTAAAAAAGTATTATTTTGTTATTTTTTATCATGTAAGCGATTATTTTTGTTATTTTTTATCTAGTACTCCATTATCTAATACATTTGAAACCGATAAACTATTTAAACTCGATTAATTATTAAATTTGAACCGAATAAGTTATTAGAATCCGATTTGTGGTGTGGGTGGAAAATCCTAGATCCACTATTCTCAACTAATATGGTGTAAAAAGGACAAGGTCTCCGACTTGGGAAGTTATGTGCCTCTGCCCTCTGGTAGTATCTTTGGTTTGAATTCATCTATTTGATGGGATGATTTAAGGTAAGAAGCAAACGTATTATGATAAAAATGCACCATCTAAATAGCTAAAAAATGATGTATATATATAATATAAGACTAGCAAGTAGCTATGTATTGACTACTTTTTAATAGTAAAAATATATATTCTTTAAACCATCTCTTATGGGGTCTTTTGTTTGTACAATAATCACATAAAAAGCTAAACCAAAATACAATACAATATTTGAACTGTAAAATTTAGCAGATGAGATGTTGGAGGAAACAAAAAATCATCGTTTATTGGAGTTATACAAGTACTACAATACAAGTTAGTTTAACTAAAAAAGTTTAGACAACAGAACAGATGCAAAGAAAATGCTTCCGGGCTGGTGGCAGGTTTAAAGGCCCAAAGCAAAAGCTTATGTGAAATTCTCAGGCATCAACAGATATCGGTCCGCTCTCTGACCCAAGAAATCCAATGGTTATGTTAAATAAAACAGGAATGCACCTTGCTACAGAGAGATATCTTAACCATACGTTTGTTTCTGGAACTTTGTCACGTGCAAATCACGGCATCTTAATTAATTAGGACTTAATAATGTACTGTTATCTATCCAATTTCTCCCTTTTAACTCCTTAGCATCTTAAATTTTAATTTAACTTCTATTCAATAAAAAAACTTAGCAGATCTTGCAATCAGCATACAGAAAAGGAATATTTCAGTTTTCATGCTCTTTTTCGTAAAGGCTCGGAGGGGAACTTTGTGGCTATAGTTGTAAATTTGACAACATTTAAGATATATAAAATACATAAATAGCCCTATAAAGAATCATAAATCGGCAAAGAAATGGTACGTCTGAGAGTCCTTCATGATGAGCCTTATACCTGCAACAAAAGCCAAAACAGCAAAGGATCCAAATCCGACGACATTCGTCCAATGCCATCCCTTTTGCACAGCCGTAAGTTTATTCTTCTTTACTCGGAGATACATGTGATTTGCAAGAACAAATGTGAGCGGGAACGTGCTTATTGCGCCAGTTAGGCTCATGAAATCACCCAGGAACGGTAGAAAAGCAGCCACAAATGTGTTTACGGTGAGGTAACCTCCTCTGACAAGCACCCGGAAGAGTACGTTGTGTATGGCAAACGGACCCCCATGCCCGCTGCCGAATTTCGTATCCAAGAATTCGTACATTGGGCTTGCAAATATCTGTTGTAACAAAACAGAAGGAGCCCAAATCAAATGATACGTTAGTCCCATTAGAGAGTTTTGAGTCTAAAAATTATCGTAGGTAAAAAAAAATAGTGCAGCTATGGTACTACGCATAGCGTGGATTGGTCCGTACTATGGATCGATATCTTCAATTTCAAAGATCGAATAGTCGATATGAACCGTTCAATATGATCTCCATATGAAAATGTATTCGCAGACTAAATTTTATATTATTTATTTTTATTTTTTTACCAATATTTTAGATAGTTACGAAATCACTACTTATGAATGGTCTAGAATCTTTAGATCAAGTGATTTCTACCTATCTAAAAAATTCTAAAAAAAATGTAAAACTTACTCTACAAGTACATTTTCATATAGAGATCATGTTGAACAGTTAAGATCGACTGTTGAGACTTCGAAAATAGAGATATAGATCCATAGTATGGACCAATATGTACTATGCATAGTCCCAGAACCTCACTCAAAAAAAAAAAAAGCAAAAGGAGAGCGAGGGGTACAAATGACATACATGCAAGGAGACAACAGTCTGAAAAAAGGCAGAGATGTTAGCAAGGGTCTTAACCCAAACAGGCCCAGTTGCACTGTTCAAAAGGTAGGAGGAGGTGGAGGATCCATAGGCCCAATAGCCTATGAAGGTCACAGCATACATTGGTAATATCCCTAATGTGAATTGAAACCACAATGCCTTCTCCATGTTCTTCACCACTGGAGGCAGTATCGTTGCCTGAGCAAACAACAAATCTTTCACATATCTTAAGATAAAAATAGCAAAAACAAAATAAAAAAAAAAAAAAATGAAGGGGACCTGAATTTCAGGCAGCATGCCAGTGTTGTAGGCAAAAACAAGAGTCGCGGCAGCACCAATGGTACTAAATATTTTGCTTGTGTGGGTCCCAGGTATGCTGTAATCTCTTGGCGGTGCACTCATTCCTGTCAATATATATATTTTAGCAGCATACATATTGACAATTAGCAATGCATAATATGGAAGGTACAAATCAGCGTAACATTGAGGTAAAAAAAAAGGTGAAGGTAGAAACGCACCATCCCGCGTAGAGAGCACAAAAGCAATGACGATGTAGATTAAGCTCAAGACAGTAGAAACAGCCAGCCATATGCGCAAAGCTGATAAATACGGGATCCCAAATGCAAAAATGGCGCAAAGAAACCCTGCTATGGCTATACAATATGGCAGCTTCAAGATGCCGTCATCCCTGTACAACACATACACAGCCTTTCCTTGGAAAACAAAGATACTGTCATTAAATGCTCGCACTAACTGGACCCCCCTCAATTTGTACCATGCAAAGTTTACCAAGTACAACAAAAATCATAACCTACCTTTAAAGCCTGACCAGCAAGAATAATGAAGCCGGTGTTAATCATGAAAAGATTAACATACTGCAGTGCCCATGTCAGTGCATATGCTTTCCTACCTGCATGTGGAGAGCATTTGCAACCGTTTCTTTAGGCGTATTGAATTCATTGAATTTTCATAGGAAATCGGGAAAATAAAAAGAGAAAAGCATTGACCATTCTTTCGTACCATAGATGTGGCCAGCGAGATCTCTGTATCGGATATGTCGCATGCCGCCGGTTTCATGGAGGCGTGCAAGGAGGCAATTGGCATACATGGAGATGGCGGCAGCGAGAACCAAGCCGACAGTGCCGCCAATCCAGCCCAGTGGGACCATTACCGACCCCGAATAACCCAACACATATGCGCTATTCACCCCTGTTGTTAGTACGAATGCCACCTGATACCAGGGATCTGCATATTTTTGTCTATATCAGTTCAAATTTAAACGTACCATAAGCAACAACTCAACAGACGTGACATCTTAATTCTTACATACTATCTCGATAGCAGGTTCAAACGTGAAGCGCATGCCATGATTGCATATCACAGCCTCAAGGATCATGCCCTTCTTTTTGAAATAAGAGACACATGATAGTACCAGTACTAAGTAAACCTACTGGTACAGGTACCAGTACCTCTAATGTTACATGCACCAACTTAAGGCCATGTTTGGTTGTTGAGTAAGTGATGGATTAAATAAACTCCTTACTCCATACGTACTCCGTCAAATGAGGAGTAAAACAGGAGGGGTAAGATGAAGTAAATGTGGAGTAAGTTAAACCACCTCTTCCGACGAATTAACTTACTTCTTACTTCATATGTAGGGCCCACTGTCATCAACAGAGGTTAATTTTCTACATCTTACTCCTCCAGACAAATTAATTTACTCCAAATTTGAGCTGCCAAACAAGGTGTAAATAGGAGTAAGATGTTCCTTCTTAAATTTAAGTTACAACCAAACAAGGTGTAGGACCTTTAATTTGTGGTAACTAAACTTTAAAGAGTGTAACAATATAGGGACAGGCAGACAGACCAGTGCTGATTTGATGAGCGGTGTCATCAGAGACTTCTTGGCCTCTGCCATGGTCCTTTTTCGTCGCATTCTCATCGGCAACAGCGGGTGATTTCTCCATTGCCAACGCCAGCTCGCCACTCCTCCCTCTCCCTCTCCCTCTCCCGTAACAACAATGGCCAGACAAGAGATGATGTAGATGGACCCTCTGCCTCTCCTTTCTTTCCCAACTCTGCCAACCTTTTTCTGAGCACCTATTATTGGAAACCAGCGGGGCTTCCCAAATATATACATCAGCCAATCAATGCATTTGCTATTTAGGACACATGCATGAATCTAATTTAACTACCATACCCCCCAAAATATCTTTTATTTTTATCAATTATACTATGAATATAAATATAAATATAAATAAAAGATGATTAAAGGTCGGCAAAAATAGATATATATGAAATTAAAGGAGAGGCTTACATCCATCCTTGGCAGTTAATGGCTCTGGGAGATTCGAGATACACTGTGGGGCTCAGACAGCTGGAAAGATGCTTCCAGTCAAATTGAACAAATTATTCAGGAGAGAGAAAGCAGAGAAAGATGCTCTCTTTAAATTGATTCCGATATCAATCTTTGATCTTCCTTTTTCTAGTTGAATTGAATATTAAGAGAAGATAGAGATACCGGCTTCTTTATTTCTTCCCTTTTGATTGATGCCAGTCGTGCTCAGGCTGAGACTGTGACTGTGAGACAGCACCTCTATCTCTCTCTATCTCTCTCTCTCTCTTCCCCTGATTGGAGATTAGATATTCTTTCGTAATTCGAGACGAATGGATCAATTCTCCGACAGAGGTAGATGAATTTGCGAAGTCAAGAACTCGCAAGCACCGATTGTATTCCTTGATCGTTTCGTCTCTCTCTCTCTCTCTCTCTCTCTCTCTCTATTGGCAGAACTCAGGAGGCACCAGTTGGCATTTGAATCTACTGCTTTGGTTATTTTCGAAGTTTCTGTTTGGGGCCTCCTCTCTTCTGGCGCTTGTAGTGGTAGATTTTTATTTTGTTTCTTCTTTGTTGCACTTCCCATTTCATAAGGTTCGTTTCTCGTTTGTTTCACTTTATCTGTTATTTTTTTTTCTATGGGCCCCAGCCCCAAGATGATTTATTTTACAAGTTTGGTTTTTTGGTTGAAATATATTTGCACACAAATCAAGGGCGCGCAGATAACTACCTCCTATTAATGTCACCTCTAGATAACTCCACGTGATTTTCTGTCCATTTGAATTCAAGTGAACACTAATTTATTTCAATTCAAAATGATTATTGAGAATTATAACACGTTTTATCGAAGACTTCGATCAAAACAAGTATTGACGACTGTGCAGATCATTCACATAATGAGTCAGATACATGATTCCATGTGAAAATGTACTTGATAGGCAAATGTTATATTTTTTCAATAAAATTAGATAATCACTATGTTCAGATGCTCCAAATATTTAAATTAAGTGTTTTTCTACACGATCTAAAAAGTAATGAAATAAAATTTTAAAAAGTAAAATTTGACATTCAAATACATTTTCATATGGAGACCGTATTGAGCAGTACGAATCGACTATTTGAACTTTAAAAATAAAAATACAGATATATAGTACAGACTGATGAGTACTAGACGTAGTATCGTATCGTAACCTCACTCATCATTCACAATAAATAAACAAATACCGAAATTTATAAAAAGTTATTATTATTATTATTATTATTTTTAAAAACAACAGTCTCTCCTAGGACGAAAAATCTTTTTATTCTTGTTCGAAAGAGAAAGGAACCTTGAAAGACTTTTGCACGAAATTAAAGTGAAAGACTTTTGTGTTTCGATTCCTTCTGACCTTCAACTTCCTATTTCTTTCTTGCGTCTATTAAATGACTAATTTGTCAATTAATTAATGAGTGAGACAATGATACTATGTATAACGCATATTAACCTGCGTTGTGGATTTAAATTTTCAGTTTGAAAGTCTTAATAATTGATCTAAATAAACTTATTTTACATGATCTCCATATGAATATGTACTTGTAAACTAAATTTTATATTTTTTAGAATCTTTTTACTATTTCTTTAAATGAGTAAAAAGCCATTCAAAAACAGTGATTTTCTACCTATCTAAAAAATAATAAGAACATTATAAATAATGTAATATTTAGTTTACAAGTACATTTTATACGGAGACCAAAATCCGTAGTAGGGACCAATCCGCACTATGCATAGCACCATAGCCTCAATCTTATTTAATTAATTAATCATTCATATAAAAGAAGTAAGATTCAAGAAGCAATGGTTTGACATGATGTCCCAAGTTCCCAATTTTCTTATTTTTAGAAATTAAAAATTCAAACTATTGAAAATATGATGGATAATTTTGTTGCCATAAATAAATCGAATTATTATTTCAATCCTGTAGGCTTTGCCTCTTCAATACGACCGAACTAATAATTCGGTTCCAATAATTTCTAATTCAAATGTAAATCAATTTATATACTAAATTCACCACTTATGCTGAAACCGAAATAATGATGCCCAACATAATCATATATCATTCTTTCGGTTCCATTTATGGAATCCAAAAAAATATTGTATTTTTGTCAATGTTTTAAATAGCGTTTATAGCGTCATAGCAGAAAGGCTACAAAAAAAGCTATAGCGGAAGCTATTTCAAATAGCTTTTTTTTTTTTACAAAAATTATATTATATATTTGTACTATATATTAACATTATCTAAAGTTTCATAGAACAATAAATAACACCAAATTAATTAAGAAATTATAATATTCATATTGAACTAGTACAAAAGTCCATGGTATAATAATATCATAAACTATCGATCTTCTTCTATACAAAATATCTTAAGCATCATGATTCATTCTATTTTTTTTTTCTATACAAAATAAATTTTATGGATCTTTATTTAAGTCCATATAAATTGTCTAAAAAAACCCAATATGCATAGCGCGCAAATAGTGCGCTACACGCTATGCGCTATAGCGGACCGCTATTACCGCTATAGCGGCCGTAGCGCAATTAGCGTATTTTCATGCCATAGCTTAGCGTTTAGGGTCCAAAAACGCTATAGCGGCGCTATAGCACGCTATTTAGAACACTAATTTTTGTATAGTTTGATTTTTTTAATTTGTAAAATAAAGAGTTACAAAATTCCTTGTCATGCTGGTCCATCAAAATTTAGTGACGAATCCAACAAATTATTGGTAGCTATATATTCGTAACTTTGTGAATTGAAAGCACAGATGGAGGTGGAGTCACACTTGCGTGCTCTTTTTTTTTCTTTTTTTAAATGTTAAATTTCCATAGTTTTGGCACGTGTTAGAAAAGAAAATTATATCATAATTAACCGACAACCTTTCCTTTCAGAGTTCTCATTGATGTGTATTGAATTGAACCATTATTAATTACAAGTACTTTTTCTACCATTTTTGTTTATTGCTATTTTTCCAGTCTCATAAAATCCCAATTTATTTCATATATTTTAAAATTTAATATGGTCAAAATGTTGCCAGCTGGAAATGCTAAAAAAATGGAAGGCCAATTATTGATCCTTTTAAGAATATATGCGCACTAGCTACTTTTACCATTTATATATATTCCTAGTGTGAAGTTGACTGCATGTAGCTCATCAAAAAAGCATTTTATTCAACAAACAACGGAGAAGCAAAATAATTCCATACTTATCCTATTGCTGTGATTTGAACATTAATAAAAAAAAAAAAAAAATTGCAAATCGAAAACCATTGGCTCATCTCCTTAAAAATTAATGCAAAAAGAGTTCACCATGTAATAATTTTTATCATAACTATGAAGTAACCTTGCAATGCAAATAAGAGCACCAATTCCATTCATGCTTGTCTGGATAAACAGTGATTTAATTGGAATAACAGGTTCTTATTATTCCTTTGGAATAACAACAGATTTATTTCCACCAGTAATAGAGAGTGGGAATTCGTATCCTCTAAGATATCTCATATTTTGCGTGATTTTTTGGAAAATCTCAACCGTTCAAATACGTTATGCATGAATCTCAAAGCACAAATAATACTTGTCCCCTGCGCTATTTCCGAATAGACACTAGACATGTCAGTCACGCAAAATATGAAATATCTCAGAACTCAGAAGATACCTAGCACATCAGCTGGCACCACATTAATTTACATGACTTTTAAATTGAATGTCTGCGCAAAATTAAATAAGATAACCGCGCTCTATACAATTTTCATGACACACACACACACAGAGATCTAGGTAAGGTGCAATTAATGCTTTTATTAGTAAGTTGTAACCCAAGCAGCACATGTTCTAATCAATCAATTTTCATTTCAATTGTTTTATGAAAGTGGGCATGCAGAATCCACCGATCGATTTCATTAAAATCATGTAAAGTAATCAATTCATATTCATTTGTATCCTCTGAAGACATTTCTATGCTGTTTTTTGCAAGGTGCAGTCACCTATCCTCTCCATTTCGTTACAACTAGCTCTCTCAATTTAATGTAATCCATTTCAACTACGAAAACTTATTAAAGCAAAAAAAAGATCATGCCTACGGGCTTTCAATCGACAAAAGAAAACAAAAAGGAAATAATAAAAGGTAGCCCCATTAGATTTAAGCCCAAATATAAATTATTTGCATTCTACCACTGCTGTGTAGTTTATTAACCTTATGCTCCAATTATGGGTGAAAACGGAGCGGATAATGCTAAAACCAAATCCGTATATGTCTTTCAATGAACGGGTACGAATACGGATACGGATAGTAAACGGATATCAAAATTCAAAATCAAATCCGTCTTAAATGGATACGGATACGGAGCGGATAATCTACGAATACAGATACAAAACAAATAATTATAATTGAGTCATATAAAATTTAAGATGCAAGTACTAATAAATAAAATTCAAATATAAAAATAAATGAATAACTAAATATGGGATGGAGTAACATTAAAAAAGAACTTCGTAACTGTATTAAATTTCTATTTATTGAATTTGTAAAGATGTAATCTGGGTACTCTTATAATTAAATGGATATCATGAGTTTTTGCTGTTAACAATAGCGCACGGTAATTTACAAAGCCCATTTAGGGCTTAGGCCCAGAAGAAATTTGCAAATAGCGCCACAACAATCTGTCCGGATACCGGTTTGCATTTAGTCCCATATGAGACAGAGTAGTAGAACTGGCTGGTATACTTTCAAAGCGTGAAGGTTTTTACAGAGCGGAAAGAGGAAAAGGGAAGTGAGTTCTGATTCGCGAAAATTTCGTTTCGATGGATGATGGGTGTCCTCTGGATGGATGAGGCTAATAAAATTTATAATCCGATTTTCTATTGAGAACTAAAACGTTTTTGTATTTGAATATATTTGTAATTGTTTTGTATTGATTTGCAAAGAGGTGTTACATGCCTATAAATAGGCTTATTGATTTACAAGCTGAGCTGTGAAAAATGTTAAAACAGTTATATGAGCTGTATATGAAAACAACGGAAGCAAAACTGAAATCTGATTATTCTCTGTAGAAGAAGAATCATTCTAAAACCTATTGCCTCAAGTCCTTGGTAAAATGGAGAGCTCCAGTTATTATGATTATTACGCCCCCCTCAAGCCGAAGTGACATCGGTCACGGTGAGCTTGGATTTAAGAAATTGAATCCGAGTAGTGGGCAAAGGTTTGGTCATGATGTCGGCCAATTGGTCTTTGGAACAAAGAAAACGAACTTCCAACTCTTTTGAAGCCACTCGTTCTCGAACAAAGTGGTAGTCTATCTCGACATGTTTCGTGCGAGCATGGAACATTGGGTTGGCGGCAAGAAATGTGGCACCAAGGTTGTCACACCATAAGGTAGGCGGTGAAGAAAGGTGTATGCGAAGCTCTTGTAGTAAAAATTGGAGAAATAACAACTCAGCACAAGTGATGGCAAGGCTGCGGTACTCAGCTTCGGTACTCAAGCGTGAGAGGGTTGGTTGTTTCTTGGCGCTCCAAGAGATAAGGTTACGGCCAAGAAAAATACAAAAACCAGATGTCGAGCGACGATCATCAAGCGAGCCGGCCCAATCGGCATCGCTATAGGCATGAAGTGTAAGAGAGGAGGCCGAATAGATGGAGATGCCATGGTGTAAGGTGCCACAAATGTATCTTAAGATTCTTTTGACCGCGGACCAATGGTTGGAGGTTGGGGCATGCATGAATTGAGAAACTTTGTTGACCGCGAAGGAGAGATCGGGTCGGGTGATAGTGGCGTATTGGAGAGCGCCAACAATACTCCTGTAGAGATGAGGGTTGTCAAAGGGATCACTATCTTCATGAAATAGGGTAGAGTTGGCGGCCATGGGGGTAGGGGAGGGTTTGGATGTGTGCATGTTGGTGCGGCGAAGTAGCTCATGAAGGTATTTTGTTTGAGAGAGGTGTAAGCCATGGTTTGTGTTTTGAACTTCAATGCCGAGAAAATAGTGAAGAGGGCCAAGGTCTTTGAGAGAAAAGGCATTTTGGAGATGAGAGATGATGTTTTGGATGTGAGAGGGGTTGTTTCCCATGATTAGTATGTCATCCACATAAATAAGGATTAAGGTAGTGTGGTCACGAGAATGAGAAGTGAAGAGGGAGGGGTCATAGTGAGATGCAAGAAAACCAAGGGTAATGAGGACAGAACTAAGTTTGGTGAACCAGGCTCGAGAGGATTGTTTGATACCATAAAGGGCTTTGGAGAGCAGGCAAACATGGTCGGGGTGATCAGGGTCAATAAAACCAGGCGGTTGACTCATATAGACTTGTTCGGTTAGGTCACCATTGAGGAAGGCATTTTGGACATCAAGTTGGCGAATGGGCCAATGAGAGGTGACAGCTATGGAAAGGATAAGGCGAATGGTGGTAGGGCGAACCACAGGGCTAAAAGTATCAAAATAATCAATACCTTCGGTTTGAGTGAAGCCCTTGGCGACTAAGCGAGCCTTGTACCTTTCGATGGATCCGTCAGCATGGCGTTTGATGCGATAGACCCATTTGCAGCCAACGGGTTGATGATTTGGCGGTGGTGGAACGAGAGTCCAAGTATGATTGAGGGCAAGAGCATTCATTTCTTGAGCCATAGCTTCACGCCACTCGGGTTTGGCATTGGCTTGAGTGAAAGAGGTGGGTTCGGGGTCAAGGGTAGTAGTAAAGGCTATATGGTTGGGAAAAGTACGAACACGTCGGGTGTTGTCGCGGGTGCGAGTAGTCATGGGATGGGTAGAAGAGGAGGGAGGGATAATAGGTTCGGGTGAGGTTGGAGAGGATCCGAGGGTTTGAATAGTGGGGTTGTCAGGTGCTGGAGAAGTAGTGGGGATGTCGGGTGCTGGGGGGACATGTGGGGTCTGGTTGGTAGAGTTGTCGGGTGGTGAAATAGGTAGGGGTGCAGCTGTCGGGTGGGGATTTGGGCTGGGGTGAAGTGGTAGGGAAATAACGGTTCAGTCATTGGGCTGCGGCCCAGAAATAGGAGATTTATCAGGAGTAGAGGAGGGGGATGGGGAAAGAGTGGGAGCTGGGCCGAGAATTGATTGGGCTGGCAGAGAAGGAAAAAGAGAAATAAAAGAAGAGGTTTCGGCAGTGACAGGAGGGGCTGCTGTAGATGGATTTTTGAATGGAAAAGTTTCCTCATCAAAACGAACATGGCGAGAGATGTATACCTTGTTGGTTGGCAAGTGAAGACAACGGTAACCTTTTTGAGCGGTAGCATAACCAAGAAATAGGCAAGGCAAAGCGCGCAATTCTAATTTGTTGGAGTTGTAAGGTCGTGTGTATGGGTAGCATTGGCAACCAATGACTCTTAGGAAAGAGTAGTCGGGGGGTTTATGGAAAAGGGTTGTGTATGGAACTTTGGCCGAAGTGGAAGGGATGCGGTTAATGAGGTATACGGTACTCGAGAAAATTTCGTCCCAATAAAGGGAAGGCAATGAGGCATGGGACATAATGGCCAAGGCTAATTCAATAATGTGTCGATGTTTTCGTTCGGCAAGGCCGTTTTGTTCGGGTGTGTATGGGCATGATTTTTGGTGAATAAGTTGAGGAATTGTTTAGAAATAGGGAGGTATTCGGTACCACCATCGGTGCGCAAAGTTTTAATTTTGGTTGAGAGCAAGTTTTCGACTTGAGCTTTGAAGCAAGAAAAGAGGTAAGGCACTTCACTTTTGTTTTTCATAAAGTAAATCCAAGTAAATTGAGAGAAGTCATCCACAAATATAACATAATAGCGAAAATCATTAAAAAATGTTATGGGAGATGGACCCCATACATCGGAATGTATCAACTCAAGGGGAGAAGAAGAAGTAGAATGAGAAGGTAGAAAAGGTAGTTTATGAGACTTGGCCATGAAACAATCATGGCAAGTGCTTAGTTTTTGCGAAATACAAGGTAAATTTGCATTTTGAAGTAAAAGTAAAGTTGTGGTAGAGGAAGGATGGCCAAGTCTAGCGTGCCAAGTGTCGGGGGAAGCACGAAGACCTAATAGAGCTTGTGGTGGTGAAGAAGGTGAGAAGAAGGAGAAGAGGCCATTAGTGCATGGAACTTGAAGGATTGTAGTCTTGGTGGGGAGGACCTTGAAAGAACAAGAAAAATTAGAGAATTCAATTGTTAGGTTCGAATTATCGTGCAATAATTGAGAGAGACTAAGGAGATTTTTAGAAAATTACGGGACATGTAGAATATTTGTAAGTGAAATAGAATGAGAAGAAAGAATAAGGTTAGAAGAACCGATATGGTGAATGGAAAGACCCGCACCATTGCCTATTTGAAGCATGCCATTGCCATCATAATTGAAGAAAGACGAAAGGTTGTTGAGGTCATTGGTGACATGGTTGGTGGCGCTGGAGTCTAAGATCCACTCGGCGGAGGGAGAAGCTGAGGATGTTGGGTTGGTCACATAGGCTTGGAATTGGCCGGGACGACCTTGGTAAGATGAGTCTGGATCATACCTGAAGTAGCAGGCCTTGGCAACATGGCCGAACTTCAGACATATTTGGCATTGGGGTTTCTGTGAAGAATCGGCCTGGTTGGTGACCTGGGGTTTGGGGCCTTGGTTGTTGGGCCGAACCTTGTTATTAAAACCAGAGGAGGGTCGGTTTTGGGGATAAGGCATATTGGGCTTTTGCTGGTTCGGGTAGGAGATAGCAGGCCGAGAATGATTAGGGGAATAGGAAGGGTAACCAGGGGGGTTAACGGGTCGGGTATGGTTGGTTTTATAACCGGGTCTGGCCAAAAAAGCAGATGGGGAGTCTAAAGACGGTAAAGAAGATGAGGTTGGGGAGTGACCTTGAATTAATTTCTCAAAGCTCAAAAGCATACCGTGCAAATCAGGAAAGGAGTAAGGCTTGTCTCGGCTAGATGTGGTAACGGAGATGACGAATGGGGTGAACTCCGGGCCGAGACCTGTCAGCACGGCAGAAATGAGATCATCGTCACTCATCGGATGTCCAATAAAAGCAAGTTCATCAGCGAGACTGCGCATCCGATTGAGATAGTCGAGGCAGGAGGCGGAGCCCTTGGTGCTTGATTGAATCTGACGGCGGAGGTCATTCAGGCGAGCTCGTGAAGTGGCGGAGTAGGAGTGAACAAGGGAAGACCAGAGAGCAGAGGTAGTGAGGCATGAAGCGACTTGTCCTTGAATGGTTTCGGTGAGGGAAGATCGGATCCAACCAAGGAGCATCTGGTCCTACCGATCCCAGTGGTTGAAGGCTGGGTTGAGAAGAAGTTGGCCATTAGATGAGCGCAGGGTTTTCTCAGGTGGTGGTTCTTCAAGGTATTTGGTTAGGTTGTAGGCATGAATAAGGGGCAGGATTTGGGATTTCCAAGTAAGGAAATTGGTTGGGGTTAATTTGGTTGCAATAGGAAAATTAAGATAGACAATAGGCTCAGGCACATAAGGTGGTGCGATTTGGTCTTGGTTTTCAGGCGGCGGAGGGTGGGATATCTCAGGTGGTATGACGGCGTCGGCCATTTCTAGGGCTCTGATACCATAAAACGTTTTTGTATTTGAATATATTTGTAATTGTTTTGTATTGATTTGCAAAGAGGTGTTACATGCCTATAAATAGGCTTATTGATTTACAAGCTGAGCTGTGCAAAATGTTAAAACAGTTATATGAGCTGTATATGAAAACAATGGAAGCAAAACTGAAATCTGATTATTCTCTGTAGAAGAAGAATCATTCTAAAACCTATTGCCTCAAGTCCTTGGTAGAATGGAGAGCTCCAGTTATTATGATTATTAAGAACGCATAATCCTATCTAATAAAATTTATAATCCGAACTAATAATCCGACTTACTATTGAGAACGTATAATTCTATCGAGTAGTATAAACTGAGTGTTGATCCGTAGACTAGACAAAATCTGAAATCAAAAAGTTATATTTTTTAATCAATGTCTTTAGCGAAAATTAAAAGTAAGTAAAATAAAAATGGAGATGTGAATTTCTATGGTTTTGACACCCCGTTGTTACTTCAATCCGCTTTGATTCTTACCTTATTTGATGCTGGTTTTCAGTTGTTGTATGAGGGTTTCTAATCAAATTTAGTGATTACCATTTTCGCCTAGCAACTACCCTACCAATCAAGAGATCTGTGACTAGCCCAAAAGAGTTGTTTTTTTATCAATATATTTGGCAAAAATTAAAAGTAAGTAAAATAAAGATAGAGATGTTTTTCTATAGTTTTGACACACCGTTGTTACTTCAATCCGCTTTGATTCTTACCTTATTTGATCAACAGATCCCGTTAAGGTTTGTCTTGATTAGTGCAAGGAGATCTGTGACTAGCTCAAAAGAATTCAGACTTCACTTATTAGGTACGTCGCCCTACTATCTTGGGTGTCCCCATAGTAAGGCACGACAATGCGACATTCGTCTGCGAGTGTCGAGACTCCCATGTGTACTTTTGTTGATCTAACTAGTGGTATCTCCGGTTAAGGTCTCCACCACTAATCCAGTATTTTTATTCTCCCTTATCACAATTCGATTAGTCCAATGATGACTAACTTCCATGTGTGTGATACAATCGGGTGTCCTAGAGCAAACATTTTATTTGTAATTCTTGTTCATATGATTGGTTGACGATAGTCAATTTGTTGCCTTAAGTTGCATTACTTGTGGTTCATCTAATTGTTAGATTGTGTAGCAACCAAACAATAAAATGAACTTTAAAATATCCATGGTCAAGGTAATTAGCAAGAAACACTAATTACACCTGAGACTAGTGTGATAATTAAACGTTTGATCCAGCTATCACAAATCAAAGCGGTAGTGTACCGGTTTAATATCACAGATGCATATAATAGTTATATGTCGTCGGATTTGACCATACATGAACATCATCTGGATTTTGTGTTATGCCATTGATTGTTCATGTGTTGTTGTTGTCTTATGTCTGAGACATTTGGTTTTCTTGCCTAAGGAATGCATATCAGTGGTTGGTGTTAATCACTCACCGTAACAGGGAGTAATAAAGGCATTTTCTCTATGTGTAGAACTTATGTTGAAAAGTTCGCATATGTCAATAGGACGAATATCCCTTATTCGCATCCTGGTGAATGCTGAGTAAGCTATCATATCTTTGGACCCCTTGATAAAATTATATTATATGTGCACACCATGATTGAATAGTTCAATCATTGATTATAATATACTACTCACGGATCAAGAAACATAATCGATGATACATTAGGAATGACAATATCCTATCTCGCGTTCATCATTAGATATCATGAGATATTGGAAACAACACGGGCAGTGTAATCAGGCACTGTCTACATTGGATCAGCGATACTGTTAGGTTACATATCGTCTGTATAATTGGGTAGTCCAGACGTGTTGTTAAATGCTAATCTTGATCAACTAGAAAAGAGTTTTCTAGTTGCCAACATAATACAGATCCAAGCAGGTCACACCTACAAGATCACTGGTCAAGATGTCATACGAGTTTATGACACCGTGCTAAGATGTTGGAAACAAAATACACAACGAATCAAATAATGTAGGACATTATATTGATCAACACTATAAGAGATATGAGGAATAGTCAAATCAATTTGGTACCTGGTTGCACAAAGGATGATTTGATTATATGAGAGTATATGTTTAATCCAATTAAACATATATTAAAATTTACTAAACCTGCTAGTTTGGTTAATTAGATTATACCAAAGGATAGATGATTAGTAGACGAGCGCGTGGATATGTGGTATGCGCGATTTGGACTTAGGGTTCAAAAGATGCAGCCATTTGAATGGAGGTTTGGCCATGGTCAAACGTGGTCAAACGTTAGTCAAACGGTTTGACCAAAAGAGAGTTCAATTTGACTGTTGAACTGGTCAACAATATGAGAGGGATGTTGCTTAGAGAGAAAGCAACATTTGGAATGAAAGTTGGATGGACTAATGATCTAATGGACCATTCATATATGATATTACTAATATGTCTTTATATGATGTCTTCTCGTTTTGATATTATGTGAGGACATTGTGGTAAATGTAAAAGTCTATATATATGTGTCATCCCTCCATTTTTATTCAAGCCAATCCATTTCACAAGTTTAAAAAATAGATCTATATCTCTGTCATTCTCTCTTCCTCTCTTCTCCTCCATTGACCAAAACAAGAAGCAAGCAAATGTTTTGATATTAGCCAATTTCAGCAAAATAGTGTAAATTTTCTTGCCAATTTCATTCCGTGTATATTTATTTCAGATTGAATAACAGAAACAAAAAAAAAGGCAAGGATTGTAACAGAAGCTGTTTGGATTCAACTTAGATAGCATGTTAGCAGGAGCGGAAGCGGTCCGATGTCAGATCAGATCCGTCTAATTCATATAAAAAATTCGTATATATTTGAACCATGCAAATTTTAAAACCGTTGGCCTAAAATTGAATGTGAACCGACCAATTCTAATTTGACATCAGACAAAATTGCAATTTGCAACTAATAGACGGTGATCGGTGCCGTCCCTACCTAACACCAGAAGTTCTTCATGTGCGCTGAGATATTGCGAATCTTCCTTGATGGCCGTTGGTAGATAAATATTCCGGATCTTCTGTGTTGGATCTAGATGCCAAACAATGTAGCGAACTTCTGACATCAGAAAGCACATAAGCCTAGGCTTTCATTTACAGCCCATAATTTCTTATAAGGATCGTCTATCTTACAACAAACGCGCAATGCATCTTCACACTTCACTCTTCTCACGGACAGAATTAGACTTTCAAATTACGAGAATCAAACGTGAATCTTGAGACGAATCGGGCTTAAGGTCTGACGGTTGAGATCCGCTGTAGATCAGTAGCCCGCAATTAATATTTATTTCTCTCCTGAGAGTTCTGATGTCAAACAAATCTTGGAGGTTGCTTTTGCTTATATTCAGTCGGTTGCTTCTTTTTCACAAATCACAAGTGATGAGAAACTATTTTACAAGTAACGAAGAACTATTTGTCCTTAAAAGAGAAAAACAATAAATGAGTAAATTTGTGAGTTTTTAAAATTTATAAATATAAATATGATATTATAAATTATAGAGGAGGAAATACGTACTTTTGAATTTATTTTAGGGGTGTTCCCCTTTTCTATTAAATCAGATTAATCAAATGCGTCAAATTATTCATCGTTTCAAGTTAAAGGTGGTGGAAACGATAAAAAAAGATAAATAAAAATAAAAATAAAATCATAAATCATAATTACCAACTAAGCTAAGTTAAACAATTCAGCACAGGAAACAACCATAAATCAATCATAATAATTGGACTATATCCGCAGCAAATTCTTGCATTGCACTCACAGGTATAAAAAAAAAAAAAACCAAAAGTAAAATAAAAAAAAAATAACATTTCTCCTAAATTCTCCTAACTCCACTCACCAGCACTCTTTGCTCTCATTCTCTAAAATCTCCTATTATCTTTTTTTTGAAGGTCAAAAATCTCCTATTATCACTAAATCCTGATTCATCCTCTTTCTATCTTTTTGAACAAAACAAAAACAAATTAATCAGACAATCCGATCTAGAAAACATTGGTCACCAAGCATAAAGAATGACTTCCGTGGGGATCACCCCAACCGGAGCATGCCCGTAGCCGTACTGCTGGTTGCGATCTTCTCCGTTAGAGACGCCACTGGATGCGTCCGGCTGCGAAGTGGAAGGAGGCTTGTAGTACATCCTCGCAGTCTGGGGGCAGTGCGATTGGAACCTCGCCGCTATTCTCACACCCATATCCAGCAACTCAGCGTACTTCACCATTGTTTTCTTCGAAAGATAGGTAATCTCTGAAAGGGAAGTAGCGAGATTTTGTTGTGTGGTAAGTGGTAACAGAGAATTAAAGGAGGCGGTGTTGACTGCTGAGTTGAGTTGAGGGAAGCGACGGAGAAAGACAGGTCGAGATTTATAAAGTGTGAGGTTTGTTTTTGTTTTCTGTTGGAAAGGAACTTAAATCCGGAAAGGAGGAACACTTTCATTCTTTACGGATTCCTACTCTCAGCCGTTAATCCGGAAATACAAGATAAGAGAACCAATTAGAATGGGAAACGTGTACAAAAGTAGATAAATGTAGAATATTCCAAGTTCATATAGTTAAAAATCAAACGGAATTGTGGGACGCGTGTTTAATATTTGGAATAAACCATGTTTACCTTCGGTTCAAGAAAAATTATTCCAATACTCAGCTCTCTCAGGAAACAAGGCTCTTTTAGTCGTTAAAGACCGGATTCATTTATAAAAGAGCTAAAAGTTCCCAAACAAATGAAACAATGTCACGCACAGCACAGGCGCCGCATGAAGGAGATTGACAGATTTTTCAGATCTTGTGTGGCTATATTTTCGTCGTTGGCTTCGAATGGTCCGGAAATAATGAAATATGTCGTGAATTGAGAAGTATTTTATTATCTCCTTGGGAGTTGGGAGATGCAATAGAAAATTCTGATAAGGCGGTGTTTTTTGTCTGTTTGATCGTTTGATTCGTTTCTAATGTCTTTAGTTGTTTTTCACTTAAAAATAGTTGGGAGGAAAGCTCAAGGTTGGTGCGGCAAGGTATCCATGGCTTCTAAATGTTCTATTTTATACTTTGATTGCTAAAAATAAAAAAAATATATATGATTATCATTGTTGTGTCCAGTTCTAAATGGGCTGTATCTTACTTAACTTTTGTTGTTTCTGTAAATTGGTTTCGTACCCGGTATCCCAAATTGCTTTGACAAGTAAAATTTATGAGACAATTTTTTTTTATGACTTTAACACACGGACCTTTTAAATATATATAGAGAGAGTTGGACTAAATTGTTTCCTGAAACACTTCGACCGAAGTGCTTATGGGGTCAAATTTTATTATTTGATGTTCGAAATATCGATCTAAGTAGCTTAATAAATGTGTTATATAATAAACATGTAGAATACTGATTTTTACTATTTTTGAAATTTTTTAACTATTTTTTTATGATTTTTGAAATATGGTCTCTTTTGACTTAAAAATACTTTTATTTTTAAATAAAAAAAGTCCATCTTTCAAAAATCATAAAAAGTAATTAAATTTTTTTCAAAATAGTAAAAATTGGTATTCTACATATTTATTATAGAACTAATTTATTGAGCTATTTAGTTCGACATTTCGAACATCAAATGGCTAAATTTGACCCGTAAGCACTTCGGTCGAAGTGCTTCTGGAAGCAATTTAGCCGGACTATATATATATATATATATATATATATATATATATAGTGAGTGGTTAATATCAAAACGTTTGTTCCTAGGTCATGGAACAAACGCTTCAGTTTTTATATTTTTAAAGTCCAAACAGTCAATCCAAACTATTCAACATTCAATCTATATTAAAATATACTTGGAGACCAAATTTTACATTTTTTGAAATTTTTTTTACAATTTATTAAGCAAGTTTTAAAATTGTTGTTTTCAATGATTTAGAAATTTTTCACTGTTTATTAAAATCAACAATTTTAAAACATGCTTAATAAATAGTAAAGTTTCCAAAAATGTAAAATTTGATCTCCAAGCACATTTAATTATAAAGATCACATCTAACGGTTAGATCGACAATTTGGACTTTAAAAATTGAAAAACTAATTAGTTGCACTACAGCTCCGGAACAAACGTTTTGATATTAGCCAACTATAGAGAGAAAGAGTTAGACTATCATGTTTTGAGAATTAAAAAAGTGTTTTACTTCTCATTTATATTTTCATTTTCAAAATTCAAACAATCAACTCAAATTTCTCAACATAATCTTCATATCATATAAAGCAAAGACCACATATCTATACTACGTAAAAAGTATTAAGCATCGAAACTTTTGAACTGTATCGCAAAATCTATAATTTGAGCCGTCAAAATTTTGTCTTTTATATTTATCTTGATTTGACGACTCATGTGTCATGCGTACTTTTCTCTACTTATTTAAAATAAAATGTGTGTGTATATAAATTATACTGCAGTTCTTAAAGCGATATTTTTATCTCATGTTTCTTTGTATGAATAGCAATATTTAAATAGCGTTTATAGCGTCATAGCGGGAAGGCTACAAAAAAAGTTATAGCGAATAGTGTAGCTATAGCGGAAGCTATTCCAAATAGCGTTTTTTTTTTTTTACAAAAATTATATTATATATTTATACTATATATTAACATTATCTAAAGTTTCATAGAACAATAAATAACACCAAATTAATTAAGAAATTATAATATTCATATTGAACTAGTACAAAATTTCATGGTTCAAAATATCCATAATAATATCATAAACTATTGATCTTTTTCTATACAAAATATCTTAAGCATCATGATTCATTCTATTTTTTTTTCTATACAAAATAAATTGTATGGATCTTTATTTAAACCCATATAAATTGTCTAAAAAAGCCCAATATGCATAGCGCGCAAATAGCGCGCTACACGCTATGCGCTATAGCGGACCGTTATTACCGCTATAGCGGCCGTAGCGCAATTAGCGTATTTTCATGCCATAGCTTAGCGTTTAGGATCCAAAAACGCTATAGCGATGCTATAGCGCACTATTTAGAACACTGATGAATAGCGGCAGACTAATCGTATGTTTATTACCACACATGTCTTTAATATATTTGTTAAACTCGCGCGTGCACAAAATTATGTTATATAAAAATTTATTTTACAGAAATAATCTCATTATAAAATAAATTTCTTAATAGACATTTTTCTAAAGCTAAGCACTGAGTTGAATAACTCTAGCTAGTATCTACATAAATTAATTATACCTGACTTGACATGATCAGTTACTTGAAATGATCTAATTTCAGCTCAACTGGCGTCGAAATTAAATGTGAGGGACAAAGACTTGGGTTAACCAACCCATTCCAAGTTTCCAACAAAATAAAGAAAAATTGGGAACCAAATCCAAAGTACTTAAACTTAAAGTGGATACCACCTGTATTAATTTTGACTTGTATTTAATTAGTACGCATGAACCGTGGCCACTCAAAGTGGGAGTCCATGACACTTCTTTTCTTTGGGACATATATAGTTTGGCCTCTGCTTTTCCTTGGTCTCAACCACAAGTGCTACTTTTACTCCATTATTCCGATCCGATTAATTTGGAGAGAGTATAGTTTAAAAATTATAACCGGTTAAATTACGAGAAATTATGAGTACGGTTATAAAATTTATAATTTAATGTCCAATACGAATCCGAACCGGAAATAATGGAGACCAAATTTTACATTTTTTTGGAAATTTTTTACTATTTTTTCAGTATTTTTGAAAATCATCACTTTGCTGAATTTTAAATTATTGTTTAGTTTAATCAAAAATTCTAAAAAAATAGTAAAAAATTTCCAAAAAATGTAAAATTTGGTCTCCAAGCACATTTTAATATGAAGAACACGTTGGAAGGTTCGAATCTACTATTTGAACTTTGAAAATGAATATATGAGTTTTGGGTGCACGTTAGGTGTACCAAAAGTGGGTGCAGTGGAACCCTCCTCTTTATATTTAATGTATATTCATATTTTTTTTATATTTAACTTATATAATACAAGTTTTGAATTAATAATATAATATAATCACGTATAGTATTCTTGATTTTTGAAAATTTCCGTATCGTATCCGATTCCATACAACATAGGTTGAAACTATAGTAAAATAGTAAAATAATTATTTTTCTATTTTTAAAAATCCAACCGAACCATTTAAATCAAATTAAATTTGAATTTGTTTGATTGAACTGAGTTAATTTATGGGACTAGTATGAAAAACTCAGTTTCCTTTACAAGTAAATTAATTTTGAGTGCTTATGGTGGTTCCTCTAGATTAATTAAATCTACCGTAGAAGTTAAGAGCAGGAACAGACAATTTAATTAAGGGTAATTATATCTTCCTCCCATCTATCCATCATCCATTTCATCCTCCAACTAACTAACTACATTTTCTAACTATAATTACAAATTCTAACTACCTAATGGCCCTACAAATTAATTACCCAATTTTCTCCATTAATTTCTTTCCTCTTTCTCCCTCCCTCTCCCACCTCTCCCACCTCTCCCTCTCCACCTTCGCCTCCGCCCGCCTCTCCCACCTCTCCTCCGCCTCCGCCTCCCTCTCCCACCTCCACCTCCGTCTCTCACCTCCGCCTCCCACCTCCCACCTCCGCCTCCTCTCTCTCCCACCTCCGCCTCCGCCGGGTTAGATCCATCACTGTCGATCGCCGGGTCAGATCCGTCATGTCTATGTTCCTCTTTCTCATGCAGTAGCGAATTATTTGCAAAGAACAAAGCTTCATTAATGGTGAATTAGACCAGTGCGTACTAAGTACTAAGAAATGATAGAAAAATAAATTTTGAAAAAATTAGAGGTGTATGAATGAATACTTAATGTTTTAGAGATGAATACTTCAACGTTTATGGATGAATACTTAATATCTTAGGTATAAATACTTTAACTTATATGTATGAATACTTTACACTTACACGACGATGATGAATACTTGCTCGATGAGAGATGAATACTTGTGACGAGGTATGAATACCTGTGCAACGGACAACTCGAAAGTATGTCATCATGGATCTCATTTGAAAGAGAAAATTGTGTAGAAGACATTCGTGGTTTTAGATTTGCAAAATTCATCACAGATCGTCAGAAATATTAGTTAGATTGAACGGAGAAAAAAAAACCCATCTCTAAAAACGTGTAAAAGATGAGTGATTGATGTGTCCAAATATGCTTCTATTGCAAAGATGAATACATTTATATAGATGGATGAATGCTAGTTGTGTTACAGATGAATATTTTTTTGCAAATTTCTAAAATGAGCTGAAGGTTATGCGGCCCCCCCACTTAATTAATGCGCTGACGGTTATGCGGTCCCCCACTTAATTAATGCTCTGACAGTTGTGCGGTCCCCCACACATGTTGTTTGTGGTCCCCTACTTTCTTGTTGTAATATATCCAAATATGTTTCTATTGCAAATGTAAATACCTTCATATAGATGGATGAATACTAGTTGTGTTACATATGAATACTTTTCTGCAAATTCCTAAAATACGCTGACAGTTATGCGGTCCCCCACTTAATTAATGCAACTGACGGGAGATGAAACGGAGGATGGTTGAGGGGGGATAGCTAGACTCTCCCTTTAATTAATTATCGGATTTGGTTGAAAATCTAACAAAGCGAAACGTTTGAACACTCGTAGTCGCGCATCTAAAGCATAAATAATAACATATACCAAACTTATCCACCTAAAATCGGGTTTGAATTTTGCACCAAAACAGAAACAGAATCCAATTAAATGAGACAATGACAGAGCATCAAGTAAAGACGAAATTGAATTGAAGGGTGACATTGTCATTAACGATCGATCCAGCTCTTCTCTCCTAGTTTGTCTTATCAACCTCACATCTTACATCTCATGCTCACCCTGACCCACCCAATTAAAGCCTCTTATGGATTCTTGAAAGTTTACAGAATGTATTCCTAACTAAGTTTACAGAATGTAACAAGTTGATATATATAGTTCTTTTTCAGGGTTCACAATGGCCTAATTAAAGAGACTTAAATAAATCACTTAAATCAGATTTTGATAAGGCATTGGATGCTTTTTCGTAATAATTTCCAAGTTGCCAGACACATAATGCCCCACTGTTTTTTCTTTTTCTTTTTATAAATAAATAAATAAATAAATCCCACTGTTTTCGCTCTGGCACGGTTAGGGCTGCAAACGAACCGAACCGAATCGAACTTACCTCCAGTTTGAGTTTGGTTTGAATTAATTTCGAACTAAGTTTGGTTTGAATTAATTTCGAACAAACTCAGTTTCGAATCGAACTTTTTACAAACTCAATTTTAAACTTTTACGAACTTTGTTACAACTTACGAGTTATGACTTATGACTGGGCCATAGTTCGAAATTACAGCACTTCAATAAAAACTCAAGCATTCTGAATTCTAATTACACAGTACACCAAAGTTTATATCAAAGTTCATTACAAATACCAAATTTTATATCAAACACCAAAGTTTAGTACAATCAATCAAAGTTCAGTACAATCACAGAATCTAAAGTTTTCCAAATAGCTAACAGGAGCAACATCACCAAAGTTTTCAAATATCCACAGTATTCAAAGTATAATTTAAATATCAATAGAAGTATAGAACAATTACCAAAGTCTTAGAATTATTACAAATCCAAATATTATCATAAATAAAACATTAAAGTTCATTATCAACGTAAATTAATAGTTCACATTTGAGTTAATTTCGAACTAAGTTTGGTTTGCGAATCTATTTCAAACAAACTAGATTCAATTTGAGTTTAATTTGAATTAATTTCGAACGAACTCAATTTCGAATCGAATTTTTTACAAACGTTTTCCAATCAAACTCAGAATCGAATTACGAACTACGGATATTTTGTGCAGCCCTAGGGACGGTGGCAACTGGCAAGGTTGGTTGGATTCCAACTTTTTAAGATGTCATAAATTATTCAAATGATAAAATCTTGGGGATTTCAACGCGTAAAATACCACTTCACTGCCCCCCACGCGCTTCGGCCGGATAAAGTCTTTGACTTTTATCTTGTTTTATGCAAATTTAAATTCAATCTTTTATGGAAATAATATATTAATAATATATATTGGCACTATTTTGATTAATAAAATACAATTATATTTTACACTATTCAAATCATTCAGCTCTCAAGTTGGGTATGCAAGACTAGAAATCTAGAATGCATGGCATGTTGCCTGTCGTTGAATTTAAAGGTTGAATTATTTATGAATTGTTTAGCATGAATTTTAAAATATTAATCTCACAATAAAACGCATATTAATTTGTGATTCGTTTTTTTTTTTTTTTTATAAAAAAAGGCTCCGGTTGCGTTTGTCCTCCGTTAACTTGGTTATAAATTATATAATCCATCCCAGGTTATATTTCAGCTAATTATAAAATAATAAAACGAACGATACTTTTGGATCTATTGAAGCGCTTGCCCAGTTGCTAATTGTGTAGATAAAGACAACTTTCGTTTTGGATCTATTTAATATACGTAGTTTTATAGTTTAATCGGATACTATGGTTTATGAATGTTACAGTCAGTGTTATAGTAATTGCACTTTGGACTGTGTTTAAGTTGATTGATAATTTTGTATGGAATATGTTGCTTGTATGAATTTGTTTGATTTGGTATGCATGAATTTATTTTGTGAACTATGTTTGTATGAATTTAGGAATTTGATATTTTTGTATGTATAAATTTAGTTGCAAACTTAATTTATAGTAGTTGATTTGCTTAATTGCACTTGAATTAAGAGTATTTTTCTCAATAATTAGTCATATAAATGTTATTTTGTTTTAGCCATAATTGATAAGATGTGCTATGAAAATTTAAGATATAGTAGAAAAGAAAATATACAAATTTATAAATCTGTCAAGCTAGTAACAAGCTAGTTCGGCTCGCTCGGACAAATCACGAGTCAGTTTTGAGCAGAAGTTTCAGCTCGGGACCTAAAATTCAAACTCGCTCGCTCAGCTTGATCACAAACAAGCTGATTACGAGTGAGGTCGAACTCGTTCTTTAAGAGCTCGTTGCCACACCTAGTCCAGATTATAAGCGACCACAGCAGATCTAAGTAAAAGCTGTCAGCCGGCGCCACTGTCCATAACATGCAGAGCTTAACTCTGATATCTTTTTATTATTAAAAAAAACCCATTCAATTCATAATCAACCCTCAAATATATAGTTATTGGTATGGATAATTTCCTGTCAATATTTTTTAGACTTCTTTTGTTTCCCATTGAGATGTCCTTAATGTTCAGGTTGTTGCTTATAACTTTTAGATATTTTTTCTTAATATCAACATTGCCACCAATACTCGTATCATTAATAATACAGGAATTTTTTTGAAATTTAAACTCTATTGTATAACTTGAGGATGTGTTAAAAATAGAGTGCTACGTTTTTCAGTTTTGCGTGATTTCCGCTTCACAGGAATAATTTGCAGGGTTAAAACTTAAAACGACAAACATGTAAGACAAACCATATTTTATAGGGTTGTCTTTGTAAAAGTTCAATTATTTATGTAAGCTCTCGGATTCGTTTACTTTACTTTCCGTACAACAGTGTAGGCAATTCAAGTCCGTCTGATTCGGATCCTACAGCATGAAACGGTTTTTCATTAACGGCTCAGATTAGGAGTTCTCTATTGGGAAATCAAATATAGATCTCATCCGTTCATTTTAGATTGAACGAACCTAATGTGGTTTCCAGAGTCGTCCGTGTATAGCAAATTGCAGTAGATCCCGCTCCCAGTTTCGTCTCTATGATCGTATCCTCTGAGATATCTCATATTTTGCGTGACAGACGTGTCCGGTGCTTATTCGGGGATAGCGCAGGGGCCAATATTATTTGAGCTTTAAGATTCGTGCAGAACGTATTTGAACAGTTGAGATTTTCAAAAAAGTCACGCAAAATATGTGATATCTCAGGGGATGCGAAATCATCGTGAAATCGCCTTCCCCAAAAACACTAGCAATTGGAAAACAAAGCATTTAAGAACGCCGAACTATGCAAACCTGAGCTCATTAAAATATGTCCCATTTCCTCTTCAATTAATCAGGCACCTTTAGACCTCTCTCTCTCTCTCTCTCTCTCTCTCTCCCTCTCCCTCTCTCTAAAGGAGGAGAACTTGCTCATTCTACAATTTCTTTAGATCGGAGAAGCTCAAGCAGAGTTATACCGTTGCTTTTGCAACAATGTGGAGTTATATGAGGTGGAATGCGGGAAGTAGAGTTGCATCCTTTTTGCTTTTTTGCGTTCTATTGCAACTCGGTCTCGTCTCTTGTCAGACAACATGGAAAACCTTGTCAGGTGAACTCTCCTTCTCTACTATTTCTATTTTGGTTTTTTGTTTTTTTTTTTGTTTATGTATACCCTCCCAAAGATCTCTTTCATTTTTAGATCGTACCCTCGTTTTGGTATAATTGCGGCTTAAACTATATCAGACCTTTTTGGGTAGGTTTCTTCAGTGGCTAACTTTTTGCTTGTACCCTCCAAAGATGTCCTTTTTCAACACCAGTCCTTATCATTCCTTCAAACTTTCGCTATTTGGATTATAACACTTTGGGTGTCGTTTTTCATATACACCCCTCCTAGATCTAGGTTTCTACCTCAGTCACAGACATTTCAAGTGCAGTGGAGCAAAAACTAGAGGTTTACAATGCTTTGACCATTTTACCTTTCTCCGAGTGATAATGTGCTTTCGTTTACACTTGGAAGAATGGTCTGGTCTGAGGTGATAATTGGAGAATATTTATGTTGATTTGGGGTTATCTTTGTCTATTTTGATTATGTGTGCCAGATACCTAGAATTGTAGGACTTTTGTTTAGAGTAATTTCACTGGAAATACAATTTTAAAATGATTCGAACTAATTATAAGATTTTCAACTGTTTTCATTTTTCAATATTTCTGGTTTTATCAAATATTATTCCTCCATTCTCTTCAGGCATTATCTCAACCAAATAAATTCAAAGGTCCAAGTTGCAAAATAATTCATCTAAATTTTTTTTTCTAATGCAGGAAAAGCACCTGTAGTTGTTTCAAAGGGAGGTTTTTCAGGGTTATTTCCTGATTCAAGTAAACTCGCATACAAATTTGCACCAGTACTCAGCACGCGGCCTGCAGTATTACAATGTGATGTCAGATTAACAAAGGACTTTTATGGAATTTGTCTTCCCGATATTAAAATGGATAATTGCACAGATATTCCCAGTTTTTTTCCCAAACAAGGGCAGTACTTACCTGGTTAATGGCGTATCACAATCGGGATATTTTCCTATTGATTACAGTACCTCAGATCTTGTCAATGTTTCCCGTAAGTTATATATAATTTAATGTTTTAATTTACTTTTTCATGTCTTTGTTAGAATTGTTCATATAATAATTTTGTAGGGTTATTACCAGGCCCTTTTGGGTATAGATATATATCAAGCATCTATAATAAATACTGTGGGTCAAGCTTAGCTTTGATAAAGCGTTATTAAACTAACGCATTATTATTGTTGGTTATTTCTCACAAGTCCCTAGTATATTCGAAGTAATTTTATCTTCTCTATTTTTTTTTTCCTTTTTTGAAATGCATTCTATCTTATTTAACATATATATTTCCATCTTTTTTTGTGAAGTACTGCAAGCGGTATTTACACGGAGCAACCGATTTGATGAAAATTATTTCCCCATACTTGCCGTAGAAGATGTTGCTCAATTGAAACCCCCTGCTCTGTGGCTGAATATAGAGGTATTCCTTTGTTTCTGCTTGAAATTGTATTGAAATGAATAAATCGGCCTTTAAAAATTATTTGGTTTGAACTTTAAACTCTAAGAGAAAATTTCCTTGCATCAATCTTAAAATCTATGCTTTCTACATGTAAGAACTAACAAAATCTTTTGTTGTATCATTGCATGTTCTTTTCAATAGGGTGAAAAAAAGAATCTTGAAGCTTGTCTTCACTTATTTCTGCTTTTTTATTTTCTTGCTTTGTAGCATGACATGTTTTATGCGCAACATAACCTAAGCATGAAGACCTACATCCAAGGGCTTGTAAAGAATGTTATAGTAAACTATATCTCTTCCCCTGAAATCGGTTTTCTAACCTCGATCTCTTCTCTCACCTCCAACAAAACCAAGCTTATCTTCAAATTTCTCGATCCGGACTCAGCTGAACCAACCACTAAAGTAACCTACTCTTCTCTCCTCTCTAACCTGACGTACATTAAAACCTTCGCCAGTGGTATTTTGGTACCAAAGACCTACATTTGGCCGGTTTTCGCCAGATAATTACTTGCTGGATCATACAACAGTTGTGGTAGATGCACACAAAGCCGGACTTGAGGTTTATGCCGGGAACCTTGCGAATGATAATTCCTTTAGTTACAACTACAGCTACGATCCTTTGGCTGAATATTTGTCGTATATTGATAATGGCATATTTTCAGTTGACGGGTTTTTGACAGAGTTTCCAGTCACACCTTCTGAGGCCATCGGTGAGTTATTATTGGTCTTATAAAATTTTATTTTGGATATTTTATTTACCTGAAAATTATAAAAAAATTGAAACAAGTATTGTACAATGAGTAGGGTTAAAATGCTCCATTGTTTTTTGTGCCCCAATCATGCCTCACATCGTTATCTCCGTTTTCAAAGACAAAACAGTCGATCCGAAGTGCTCAACATGATCTTCATATTAAAATGTGCTTGGAGACTATATTATATTTTTTGCAAATTCTTTACTATTTTTTTAGATAGATACAAAATCAGTTTTTGGATGGTCCAGAATCTCTGAAAAACAGCGATTTTGTACCTATCTAAAAAAATTTAAAAATATAAATTTCCAAAAAATATAAAATTTGGTATCCAAGCACATTTTAATATGTAGATCACGTTGAGCGGCTTGGATCGATCCATTTTGACTTTGAAAACGGAGATAAAGGATGTGAGACATGACTGAGGCACGAAAACAATGGGGCATTTTAACCTTACTCTTGTACCATTACATTCTGATTATTATTTTGATTAAATTGTAATTACTTTCTCTCCTTTCTCACATTAAGGTTGCTTCATGAACCTAAACAAATCAAGCATGTCCCATGAGAAGCCACTAGTTATATCCCATAATGGAGCAAGTGGGGACTACCCTGACTGTACCGACCTTGCTTACCAGTATGCAGTAACTGGCGGAGCTGACATAATAGACTGCCCGGTGCAAGTCACAAAAGATGGCATGTTAGTTTGCATGAGTTCAATAAATCTCTTGGATGATACCACTGTTGCCAAATCAGTATATGCTACTCGCATGACTGTCATCCCGCAGTTACAGCCTGGGGTTTTCACCTTCAATCTTACCTGGGATGAGATCAAGAAATTGAAACGTAAGTGAAGTTATAATTCGAACGATTGGGCATTTGGAGTGTTACACACGCGTCCTTGTCATTTTTAGTGATTTATGTATTAATTTGTTGTCTACTATTTTGTAGCACAAATGTCGGCACCACAAAGTAGCTTCAAGTTGGTCAGAAATCCGAGGTACACCAACGCAGGCAATTACATGAACTTATCTGATTTCTTAGCTTTTGCCAAAAACAAGGATTTGGCGGGAGTTTTAATTACAGTTGAGGTAAAAGTTTATTTCAAATAGACTCTTACCCAGATGAATTTTTACTATTATAACCGTAAAGATCTTATTGTATTTTCCTTTGCAACTCTCATAGAATGCTCCATTCATTGCGCAAAAATTAAACATAAACATGGTGGACTCAGTCCTAGCAGTGCTAAAAACCTCCGGGTATAACACCGCCACATCTCTCCCAGTGACGATCCAATCAAGCAACAGCTCGGTGCTGGTCTCCTTCAAGCAAAAGGCGCCCAAGTACAAACTCCTCTACACCATCGATGAGCAGGTCTCTGACGCAGCGGGGCCCGCGCTGGCTGACATAAAGAAATTTGCAGATGCTGTCGCAGTGGAGAAAAACAGCATCTTCCCACTTAGCAGATACTACATGACCACGCAAACGAAGCTGGTTGAGAATCTACAGGCACAGGGGCTGTCGGTGTACGTCTATGTATTGATGAACGAGTTTGTGTCGCAAGCGTGGGATTATTTTGGCGATGCGACTGTTGAGATCAATTCATTTGTGCAGGGAGCGGGGGTTGATGGCATCATCACCGACTTCCCCGCTACTGCACGCCGCTACAAACTGAACACGTGTCAGAACATGGGCAACAGCACGCCATACTACATGCTACCAGTGCAACCGGGTGGTCTACTCCAGCTCATGAGTGCTCTGCCACCTACGCTCTCACCTTTGCCAATTCTGTCAGACTCTGACAGTAGCGGAGCCCCCTCTTTCTGACACTACTAAGCAAGTGACCCCAAATGCAGAGGCTCCATCCAAGGCCTCGCCACAATTGCGTACTGCTGCATTAATAGCCGTGCTGATTGCTATCCTATCTAATGCGCTGCTCCTGTTTGTTTGATCTGTTAGATTTTATGGTGTCTATTTGTTTGTTTTATTTTTTTCTCTGAGTTGATCGATTCTTTGGTTCATGATTACCGTAATTTTTTGGCACAACGGTTTTCTTATTGTTGTTAATGTATGATGTGCTTATATCTTCCTTTCTGGTACCTATGTGCAATCAGATCAAGCTGCATTCATAGTAGGGATTTTGTTGAAGGATTTAATTGAACTTAAAGCACAACTTTCGTAACACAAATATGTGACTCACAGGTTTCACAATAATCCCCATTGCTGGTGTGATTCGCACACAAATTATAATCAAATGTTCAAATCTTGATGGAGTTATAAATTAAGAGAAAGTAATTATCAATACAATAAAAGTGATCAACTCCGGGCATGGTTTATCCATCTAAATCGTGTAATAAAAGAAAGCGGGTTTCTGAAAATGCTAGTGTTTGTGCGTACAGTATTTAAGTCAGACTCGAATACTTCATCTCTCATGCTATATCAACTTTAATTGAATTGAACTGAGCTGAGTTTTCCCATTGAACAGTTGTATAACGACAGATACAAATCATACATAACTGAGAATGACATCTTTTACTTTGGTCGATTATTATTACTATTTTTTTTTGCATTTTGCAGTTACAATGCATATTACGTTGTGTGTTGTTTTAGTTTGTAATGAGAAACATCAGAGGCTTTTCAAGTAAATAAATGTACATTAGAGAAAAATAAAAGATGCTATCAGAAACAGTAATATCACATATCAAAGGCATTCAGTACAGGAATGTAAAGCATTAGCTTCAAGTTGATATACAGTTGAAATTTTATGATTTATTAATGTTTTTTCAGCTGCATTATATGAAGTATACCGCAAGCACCGACTTGAAATCACACAACTCATAAACTACATTTGAAAGAAACTAAAATGATACAAAAAAATTATCAACCAGAAACCCGTCTTGCTAAATCCAATAAAAGTATAAAATACTTATTCCAAAAATGGTTACATCTCTACTGTAGAAAGACCCTTCATATCTTTTGTATCATCATTATCCACCATTTCCTTGCAATCTGCTCATGCTTCAACTTTCTGAACTCTTCAAGCTGTAGAACCAACGATGATTGGATGTTGTTTTATTTTTTGAAGGCTCATAAGTCCCAGATATATGTCTAATCTATAACTAGTTGTATGGTTGTGGAATGGAGTGAGGCTACGGTAATACGAATATTACGGATTGACCTGTGCTATGGATCCATATCTCAATTTTAAAAGTTTAAACAGGCAATACGAACCATTCAACATGATTTCCATATTAATGTACTTGAAGACCAGTTTTACATTTTTTAGAATTTTTTTAGTATTTTTTTAGATAGGTACGGAATCACTGTTTTTGGATGGTCCATAATTTTCAAATTAAGTGATTTTCTACCAATCTGAAAAAATAATAAAAAATTCTAAAAATGTAAAATTTGCTCAGCAAGTACATTTGCATATGGAGATCATGTTGAAAGGTTCAGATCAACTGTTTGGACTTTCAAAACAGAGATACGAGTCCATATACACATTACCATAGCCTCACTCTGTGGAATGTACAATTATAATACATACATGGAGATTAAGTGGGTACCACACGAGCTTGATTTGGTATGACACTGGGTGGTATAGAGCTACAGAAGTTTGTTATCAACAACCGCAAGATAATTTATGCTTTTTAAGGTAAAAAGTGTGATTAACACCTCTTTACATGTTTCTCTATGTGCCGCAAGAAGCTCTTCATACTTGAGCTCCAGGTCCATTTTCTCTGCTTTCAGCTTTTCATGCTCGGACACTGAGGGCCCACCTAGCTTTTGTTTAACAACCTAATTGCATAATAGACTGGACTCATTACAGTGTGCCAAAAGCATAAACAGATTCCTGGTACAGTGCTGGTTAGAGGGCAGTTATACCGGTACGGAACCAGACCCGCATTGTACACATCACCTCAAGGTTTTAATTACCCCTTAGCTTGTTCAAACAAACATCATAGCAAAGAACACGATACAAAGAGGAAAAAAACGGAAAAAGACGACTGGCGGCCAACTGGTTTCAAGTACATACCAGTACCATTTAAGATATTAATGTCTAGTACTGTTGTCCTTTTGAAATAAGTACTCGGCAATTTTAAATCAAACCCCCTGACAAATATTTAGTTTGGCCAAAGAGAAGAAACTTATGTACAAAAGCACCGAATAATGACCAACTCCAGGAGGTACCAGTCAGGCCCACTACTTTTGTACCACCCTATACCAAGGCAAAAATGGTGGGTATGGTAATCTTTGATCCAGACTCCAGAATAACTGAATAACCTAATGTAATTTAACTTACTCTACTGCAGAGGAAGGCTTGTTGCCCTCTTCATATAAAGAAACAAGAACTGCAATGCATTGTTGTGATAAGTTCATGAGAATTTAAAATTTAATTGGTTAACAGAAAATAAAAATAAAAATTAAAGTAAAATTAAATTATTAATAAAGAAAACCTTTTGTAAGGGCATCAAGCACACCGCTAGATTCTAGATACTTGCGAAAGGTTTCCTTCTTTGCTTCCTTATCCTGAAAAAAGTAAACACGTCATGAGTTTCTCTAGAGGCCTTTTGGTACCATAAGCCTGTTATCTCTTAATGTATTATATGAGAGATGCGTAAATATAATAGCCTAATACATTATAGCAGACAACTCATATGCAAGTTAAAATAGAAGACTACAGTAAATACTTCCTATTACTGAAATTTTGCATTGTGGGAAGTGGTGAGATTTGTTGACTAGATGCCAGGTCACTATGCTGCTCAAGTGGTACATACAAATTGACAATTTTTGCTCAATTAGCCACGTTGAGCACAAACCCCGTAAGAATGGCAATGACAGTATGGGTGTTTAAAATAATGAATCAAGGACAACTAGCAAAATCTGAAAATCTGCAAATTTATCAATTTTACCTTCTTTCCTTAAAAAATTTAATTTGCTGTATTAATTGTAATCAGCTGTGATAGGTATTTAGTAAATGACTAGGAAGGTAATATTAGAAAACACTTTACGGCTCATTAGGCCTTGTAACCTATTGAAGCTTGAAATAATAAAGAGAATTTAACCAAATAATTATCTTTTCTCTCAAATTCTAAGAATGGGCAATCATTTTTCAGGCAATAGCCTATGACTGAGTTATGGATTCCAAAATAGTTGCTTGCCTAAATTAAAATCAACTGACAAGGAAAGACATCTCTTAACCAAACTTATAAATTTGAACTACTATTCTTTCTGCTTTCTTTTTGTTTGCATTATGCAAAACACCTCCATCCTTTTACTCAGCTGCATTACAACGCGTTCTTGCCATTTCAATTGAAAAGATATCAAGGCGAACAGTTAACAATCCAACCAAATCAGTAATGAACTAGTACAAAATAACACGAGTACACCTAAATACATTGGATAAGACATCATCCAAATTTAAGAAGCTCTAAAGATTGCATTTTGAATCGATGAGGTGAAATTAAAGCGAGTAAGGTAGCAAGGCAAGATCTAGAAAAACGAACCATAGATATATAAACAATCTGGAGCTGATCTAGCTGAAAAACCACCGTGATCGGAAGCTTGGTTTGTCGAATTAGGTTGGGGGTTAAAATTACAACACGCACTGGAGAAGTGTTCAGTACCACTGTAATTTGTAGCTAGCTACGAGATGTTCATGAATTCATATGAAATCAAGAAATGTTTTTTTTGCTTATTTCTTTTCCTTTTTCACACATATCCTTCAAAATGTTACTATCTGCAAACCTACCACTTACATCTTTTTTTTTAACTAATATGCCCTTTTAATTACTTGTAAGGAAAAAAAACGTAACGTGACATGACATAATTAACACGTTGTGATTTGATCTATCACGTGACTATTTTTTGTTGTACACGACGTAGTTAAAATGGTGAAAAACAATTAACGCGTGATTTTAAGTTAGTTCATTAAAAAAACAAATAAAAAGTTTCTACAAAATATAAAAAATTGCAAAAAGAAAAGAAAAAAGAAAAGAAAGAAATAATGTTGGAAAACGGTGTCACTTGATGTGACACTGATGTAATCAAATTTTGCGTAATGCAATGTGCCATATCATTTTCAATCAAAAAGAGACATATCACACAAATAAATACGTCACGTGATCAATATTTGTGACATGACGAAGCTAATAACAGCATAACTAAAACATTCTTTCTCAACTCTATGGAAGTACACCGACATGACGAAACTAAAGCTTTAGTTACATTGGTTGAGAATCTACAACATTTGTGACATGACGAAGCTAGTAACAGCGTAACTAAAGTATTCTTCCTCAACATTGTTTAGTTTTCATTTCTAATTGGCGGTGTGATAAAAAGTAAACCAAGTAATGTTTAGTTTGACAGTTATCATTCACAAGTGTACAAACTAATGATATTAATAAATGACTGCTCTTGAATAGTCTTATAATTTTTTAATTCCACCAATTTCACGATTACTTTCAATTCTTCAAACACTTGCTCCGATTAATCCTGAATCATTTATTTCTAAATTAACATTATTATTTTATTTGGAGCCGTATACAATTATTTTGAGGATCGTTGAATCAAGATTCGTTTAAAACAATATTTGTTACAAAAAGTTTTAATATGTTGAGAAATAAAAAAAAAACCAGAACATTTATGATAAGGTAATATAGTGGAGGGAAAACAGATATTTAAAATCCTCCTCTTCTCAATAAAAATCAATCTCAATAAAAATAAAAATACATGATTTATTCATATGATATCATCCATATACATTGCACATATATAACAACAGCAACAATAGCAACAACAACCAAGTTTTAGTTCCATGTAAGTTGGGTAGGCTAGAAATGAAATCCAACCGGAGTCACAAAGCCAAGGTAGATAAAAATAAAATAATAATAACAACAATAGTAGTAATACTAACAGTAACAATGGTACCAATAACATAGGGATAATACTAATAATAATGCTAACATATTATGCCTACATTATAGATTGTAGGGCCAAAGTCCTAAGCCCTAGGTCTTTGATTCCGAATCACTAGCCTTATGACCTAAAGCCTATAACACTATTCCTAGACAATATTTCCTATATCGTGGTTTCAGTACGTAAATTGTT
>JAJGRW010000722.1:453818-494441 GCA_025461045.1 Carex parvula
AATAAACGTTGCAACCTCTCTTAATGAATGGGTATTAGATACCGGATCATGTGCTCATATTTGTTCGAATATGCAAGCACTAAGAAATAAGAGGAAATTACGCAACGGGGAAGTACAACTCCGAGTTGGAAATGGAGCAAGTGTTGCAGCCATGACCGTCGGTAATGTAGAGTTGTATTTGCCTAGCGGACTTGTAATGGAACTAGAAAATGTTTATTTTGTTCCTAGCATTTCCAAAAATATCATATCAATCTCATGTTTAGAGATGAATGGTTTCTCATTTGTTATAAAAGACAATCGTTGTTCTATTTATAAAAATGAGTTGTATTATGGATCGTCTTATATGATAAATGGTCTTTATATGCTGGAAATGGAAAACCCGTGTTTAACATCAATAACAAACGACTCAAAACATCTCATGAAAGTACGACTTACATGTGGCATTGTCGCCTTGGTCATATAAACGAGAAACGCATCAAGAAGTTACAAGAAATTGGGCTTCTTGGTAAATTTGATCTTGAATCAATTAACACGTGCGAATCTTGTTTACATGGAAAAATGACCAAGCGCCTTTCTCCAAAAAGGGCGAAAGGGTAAGTGACTTATTAGGTCTTATACACACTGATGTATGTGGACCTATGAGTACTTGTGCAAGAAACGGTTATTTCTACTTTATCACGTTTACTGATGATTACAGTAGATATGGTTATGTCTACTTAATGAAACATAAGTCTGAATCCTTTGAAAAGTTCAAGGAATTCAAGACTGAAGTAGAAAATCAACTGAATAAAAGTATTAAGGCCTTACGATCAGATCGTGGAGGCGAGTACTTAAGTTATGAGTTTAAAACGTACTTAAAAGAATGTGGGATAGTCTCACAACTCACGCCTCCGAGAACACCGCAATGGAACGGTGTTTCTGAGAGAAGGAATCGAACCTTGTTAGACATGGTTCGTTCCATGATGAGTAACTCCACCCTCCCAAAATCATTTTGGGGACACGCACTAGAAGCTGCTGTACTAACACTAAATAGAGTTTCATCTAAGTCAGTAGAAAAGACTCCATACGAGTTATGGTTTGGGAAACTCCCAAATATGTATTATCATAAAATCTGGGGTTGCGAAGTCTTTGTCAAACGCATGACGTCTGACAAACTTGAACCCAAAGCTGACAAATGCTTTTTCGTAAGGTATCCTAAGGAAACAAAAGGATATTACTTTTATCACCAATCCGAGAACAAAGTAGTTGTTGCTCGTCATGGTGTGTTATTGGAGAAAGAGTTTCTCGCAAAAGAAAGTAGTGGGAGTAATGTAATACTTGAAGAGGTTCAAGATACATCACACGATATAATATCAAAAGTTGATTATATCCCACAACTTGATGCTTCGGCCAATGAGCATTTGGAAGAATCAAATCCACAAACAGTTGTGGAAGAGGTTCAAGTCCCGAGCTCAGATACTTCGACGCAAGTTGAAGTAGAACTAAACCCACAAACTGTTGTGGATGAAGTTCAACAGCCGGAAGCACAAGTCCTACGTAGGTCAGAAAGGATAGTACATGCACCTGAGAGGTACATGGGACTTCACGAAGTCTCAGTGTTTGACACTGAAGATCCTCTGACTTATGCGGAAGCAATGGATAGGCCCGACTCCGATAAATGGCTGGAGGCCATGAAATCCGAAATGCAATCCATGTACGACAATCAGGTCTGGAACCTAGTCGAACCACTTGATGGGGTAAAACCCATAGCTAACAAGTGGGTTTTCAAAAGGAAAACAGACATGGATGGTAATATGACTGTTTACAAAGCACGGCTAGTAGCGAAAGGTTTCAAACAAATTCTAGGTGTAGATTATGATGAAACTTTTTCGCCGTAGCAATGTTTAAGTCAATACGGATACTCCTAGCAATTGCTGCATTTCATGATTATGAAATATGGCAAATGGATGTCAAAACCGCCTTCTTAAATGGAAATTTAGAAGAGGATGTGTACATGACACAGCCTACGGGTTTTGAAGATTCAAAAATGCTGGGAGTGTGCAAGCTTCTTAAATCCATTTATGGATTGAAGCAAGCATCACGGAGTTGGAATATTCGATTTGACGAAGAAGTCAAAAAGTTTGACTTCGTCAGATGCGAAGAAGAACCTTGTGTGTACAAAAGAACTAGTGGGAGTGCCATCGCTTTTCTAATCTTATATGTCGACGACATACTCTTAATAGGTAACGATATTCCTTTATTGCAATTAGCCAAGTCTTCATTAAAGAAAGTGTTCTCAATGAAAGACTTGGGCGAGGCTGTCTATATACTAGGCATAAAGATCTATAGAGATAGATCAAAGAGACTCATAGGATTGAGTCAAAGCACGTACATTGACAAAGTGCTGAATCGGTTCAGCATGCAGAATTCTAAGAAAGGATTCCTGCCAATGAATCATGGTGCACAGCTTAGCAAGACTCAGTGTCCTTCGACAACTGATGAGCGAAGCATAATGAGTAGAATTCCATATGCTTCGGCTATAGGATCTATCATGTACGCCATGTTGTGCACTCGCCCTGATGTCTCGTACGCTTTGAGTGTAACGAGCAGATATCAGGCTAATCCAGGCATGGAGCACTGGAATGCTGCAAAGAATATCCTTAAGTACTTAAGAAGAACTAAGGATATGTTTCTCGTCTACGGTGGTGACTCCGAGCTCGTAATAAATGGCTACACTGATGCAAGTTTCCAAACTGACCGAGACGATTCGAGGTCTCAGTCCGGATATGTGTTCATACTCAACGGTGGTGCTGTGAGCTGGAAGAGTTCGAAGCAAGAGACCACAGCAGACTCAACCACCGAAGCTGAGTACATAGCTGCATCCGAGGCAGCGAAAGAGGGTTTCTGGATCAAAAGTTCCTAGCGAACTGGAGTGGTTCCCAGTGTTCAAGCCCTGTGGACCTCTACTGTGACAACAATGGAGCTATAGCTCAGGCCAAAGAACCGAGATCGCACTCAAAATCCAAGCATGTTCTACGCCGTTATCATCTGATACGAGAGATCGTAAATAGAGGTGATGTAAAGATTTGTAGAGTTGACACAGTCAGCAACACAGCTGATCCACTGACAAAACCTCTTCCTCAAGCCAAGCACCAGTTGCATTGCTTCTATGGGTCTGAGACACATAGGAGATTGGCTATGAGATTTTTCTTTTGATCTACGAGATTTTAGAAAATAGAGTTTTGTATAGAGCAGAGCCTACGATGATTTAGATTAGTTTGTAATAATCTAGAAGTCAATAATACGATAATTTAATTATATAAAGCTTTGTTCATGAATTGAATGATTAAATGTCATTTTGTTTCCTTGAGTATTATTGAATTTATGAATCATTCGAGTTAATGACTGGAATTGTGAAACTTCATAATACAGATGATAATACTCTTAAAAGGTCACTGACCGAGGTAATTAGCAGGAACACTAATTACCGCTTCAAGGTTAGTATGTGGATTAAAAGATGGTCAAGTTTTACAGACCATAGACACAGAGTTGTCATTTTAATCACATAGATACATGTTCTAGGAACATGGTATTTGACAGACCCCGAATGAAACATTATACGGAATTGTGTTCGTGTCATTAATGCTTTCATTCAGTGTTAAGTTCTACAGTATGAGGTATTCATCTTTCCTAACTAAGAGATGTGTATGTGTGATTGTTACCTAACGCTATCTGTAAAAAGTAGCTATAACGGTAGCTCTTCGGTATACATAACTTAGCTGAGGTAGTGATGGTCTACCAAAAGTACTATTGTCCCTCGTATTTATTATACGAGTTATAGTGTCACTGGGCCCCTTGATAGAATAAGATTAGCATGCGGTATGATTAACAAGAGTTAATCATATTTGATAATCTGTTCAAGATCAAAAAAGATTAATTTGCAAGGATGACACAAACCTACCTTGAAATAATCTGACAGCTATGAGACGAAAGAATTAAACACAAGTAAAATAGTTTACTGGATCGTGATATTGTACAGTACAGCATCATCTGTGTAATTGGATGGTCATGATGCGTTTTGCCAGATGCCTCTCATGATTATAGAAGTTAAAACGGTTTTAATTCTATTTACCAACATAACACAGATCCTATCGGGTCACACCAATAGGAAAGTAATCAGAGAATTTATTTGATTAATTATAAATGTTATAATTAATAAATAAATGTCATAGAGATGACATGCTTAAACACATTAAATTATAAGCGTGTTCGACACGTTGTATAAATTTATCGCAAAAGCACGTTCTTGCAAGCACCTCTACTGCAAGCAGCTTACAAGCACCTCTGCTGCAAGCACGTCCTTGTAAGCAGCTTGCAGCTAAGCACCTCTGCTGCAAGCAGCTTACAAGCACGTCCTTGTAAGCAGCTTGCAGCTAAGCACCTCTGCTGCAAGCAGCTTACAAGCACCTCCCTAACCCTATAAATAGAGGGGTAGGGGTAGAGAAATAATAGAATTCATTTGAACCGAATCAGATCAGATCGAATCGAATCAAGTTTTTCTCTTCCAAATAGTGTTTTCGTGAGAAAAGAAAGAATACGTAATTTGATTACGTATATCTTGCGAGCCGTGAATAGTGTTTGTGGTGAATAGTGTTTTCGGGATTTTTCGTGAATAGTGTATTTACGAAAAACGCGGTTATAGTATTTCTGGCAAAAGAAATAACCGCTCTCTGGTTATTCCTAGTGGACAACCGATAGAGGCATCAGACGTCTGGTGCTACAAGACGTGACTACAATCCAATTGGAATTTGGATACAAGGTATAAATGTTAAATATTAATCTATTTAATTGTTAAATAGATTTAATCTTTTAGAAATCAATCAAAGGAATAGATCTATAAACTGATTAAAAACAAGTAAATACGGTTTTACTACTTTGGGTCTATAAAGGATTAATCTGGTATGTAACTCTCGGTTATTATCCGACATACTACTTAATCTCTAATCTGAATGAGTAAAGTTTTACTTACGGTTTTTTAATCTAAGAAACGGATTGAACAGGTATGTAACTCGGTAGATTATCCGACATACCACTTCAATCCTTTTTGGCTTGAGTTAGAAGTAAAATTTTTATTTTACGGTCTTTCCGCAGCTTAAGCCTAATGGCTTTGGGTAGCCTCAAAACCCAACAGTGAGTTCCCGGAGATTATTCCTATAGTGCACCCCCAGGAGTCGCTGTTCATGTGGGGTGTAGACAGCCTCGTCTGGGATCTTCCCGTTGTATTCCCACTACAGCAGGTAGATCCAGCAAACCTTGAATTTGTTGCCGTACGGGATGTCTAGCGTGGGCGGTATGCGCCTCGGGTCATGACATGTTATCCACAGTTTGAGGGAGGTGCGGTCATTACCAAGGAGGTGTTCCTAATCAATGTGGGTCACCTCTCCAAACCCGGCCAGCGCTTCTCTGATGAATTGTGAGTGCCAGAAATCGAGGGGGAAATTGCTAATTTCCAGACGTACCCGAAACCTGAGAGGGGCATAATGCGATTCTTCATCTGCGCTCCAAGCATGGAAACGCCAATCTGTAATTTCGCCCCATCGCGAGGATAGCGTAGCTACCTCATTGTTATCCAAATGGCGTGGTAATTTGACAATGTAAGAGTTGGTCGAGTATTTGAGCACAGGGTATTCCACGAATCGCCCTCCAAAGACGTTATAAGAAGATCTGAACATCCATAATAGGACCAGCCCAGTACAGGTTGGAACCTACGGCAGATACCAGAATCGAGTGGTTGAGATCGTCAGCCATCTGCAGGTGAAGTGGGTCTTCATGGACCAGGTAGGCACATCCCCGGTCTGTCATCGCGGTCCTCATGGGGAAAGGTCGCGTATCCATTGTGTGTGCGTTGGTGGAGTAATGTTGAGATGGGTGGTATGGTAGTATCGTACCGAGAAAGTAGGTTGTTTAATGGGCCGTAGAGAAGTGTATGAGGAGTATGAAGGGGTAAAAGAGTAATTTGGATAATTCAGAGTATAGTCTAAAGGTAAGAAAGTATGACAACAAGGAAGTATTGAGAGTAGTAGGTGAGATATCATTAATGGAAGGTGTAGCTTTGAATGCTCAGTTGGCAAGCATTGAATGGGCAAAAGGTGGTCGTCGCAAGCAACCAGAGGGAGGTGTAAAGGAGAAGGCTGTGTTTGTACCGGGTCTCGGTCGGCGCTCAGGGAATGTGGTCTTGGTGGCTAGGGAGGAAACCGGATCGTCATCCCACTACACCGTACTTTTCATCTTTTCTTAGCTTCCGGTACAAGTGCGACATTGGTTTCGCTGGAAGAGGCGTCTAGTACACCTTAGACAAATGGGAGAGATGGATTTAAGGATGTATTTGTTAAAATAATATTCAAATAATTAAATAAAGAGGTATATAGATAAATGGAGATAGATGAAATAATACAAAGTTTGTACGGAGATATTGGATTATTATGTAGTTATGATAGAAAAATTAGTTATTTTTAAAAGTTTATATGGGCACAGCAGAAATTTTTCCAAAAAAATAATCCAAAAAAAAATTGTGAGGAAAACACCTGAGAATCGAAATAACTCAAAACTAAAATCGATCCAAGTCAGATTTGACTCGATCCTAATCTGGCTCGTCCGGCTCTTTTTGGATTCATAATGAACTGGTTTAATATATTTTTTCGAAATTTGAAAACTTAATTTAGTGTAGATAAAATTTCATCAGGCGTTCAGAATTCATATCATCTAAGGCAACTCAAATTTCGAGTTTAGATTCGGACCGTTCGATTTTACTTTAATACGAACATTAAAGGCTCCGTGCATTCATCTCGGACCGGAATTACTCGGATTCTGATCGGACAGTCCGAATCCAAACTCAAAATTTGAGTTACACCAGAGGATTCAACAGCAACATCATCAGTCCCCAACTCTGCACCAAACTAAGCACTTTCAAAAAAGAGAACGAAGAACCCCCGACGCCTCCCCTCTTTGTCGTTCCAAAGGAGGTACATCGACAGAGGCGTGAAATGAGCGGCGCTAGATTGTGCGCGCTCTTGGAGGAACTAGGATTGGACGGTCAGGATTCGTCGTTAGACCCGGACAGCTTCGAGTGGCCGTTCCAGTACGAGGAGGCGCGGCCTCTACTGGACTGGATCTGCTCCAGTCTCCGCCCCTCTAATGTCCTCTCCGTTTCCGAGCTTTCTCAGTACGCCTCCAGTTTCATCTGTTCTATTTTCTATTATTTCATTTTCTTTATTGTAGACTTTTGGGGAAGTTCGAGTTGTTGGTCTCTACATTGCTTGAATTTTTCTCAGAAAACAAATTGGACTCCTGGTAATGTTGGTCTTAAATGCTGCAATTCTTGTTGTGTGCTCTTAATTCACCTCAGTACGTATACCGATTTTCGTTTAAATCGTAATCCTATAATTTTGCTAGATATTTCGAATTAAAAGCTTGAAATGTCGTACATATTCAACCAAATGCCACGATGTTCTCGTATTGTCCTCTTAATTTCGTCGCCACGTTTTGTTTTTTCTATTTTGCAGTATTAAGAATGGGTCATAATTTTGTGAATTTATAGAAGGTTTTTTAATAGAAAACTGGAACCTTTAGAAATTCTCATAATTGCTGCAATTCTTTTGCCCTCTTAATTCAAGCTTTTTCTGTATGTACAGATATATAGTTGGTCTCAAAGCCCCCTAGAACTTTGTTCCCTTTTCATGTGGTCAACTATTTTTTAACTAATTAGAATTTTTTCTCTTTTTGCATAATCTACTATGAAAAGTTTTTGATGGCGGGTTTTTGAACTTGTTATATTATGCAAGAGCAGAGTTTAAAATATTGGTACTTCTTCTGATAGACACTTAGAGAGTAATAACTTATTGCATTTTTTTAATCTGATGAGACCTCTTTTTTTTGTGATTTATCCAAATTTGAGGGTCCATGTTGTAATTTCATAATGCTGACAGATACTTGGATGTTTTCCTTTTCAGATATGAACGTTTTGTGCAAGAAGGAAAGCTATTGGAGGTAAAAACAACCATAAAATATCTTACCGGATACTTTTTTAGTATGTATTTAGAATCTTCAGAACTTACAGTTTTACCAAAGGCCGATAACGTACCAGTGAGGTCCTGTACGAATATTTTCAAAAACAGTGAGGCTGTGAGACAGCTACTTTGCTTGTTTGACCCAGCCTGTCCCCTATTATCGAATTATACCAGATTATTGGTAAATTGGTATACACCTGTACTATGAAATATACACCTTAAGGTTATTTTGTTTTGCAGGGGGAGGATTTGGATTCTGCTTTTTACAGCATTTCGGCCTTCACTACTAATCGGGATAACCAAGAAGCTGTATTTGGTACTGAAGAAAAACTAAGTGACATTATGTACTCTCTCTCTCTCTCTCTTTTTTGAAAACTTGACAGCGGCTGTCCTCTCTCTTCTCTCTGAAGGTGTAAAGTAATAAATCTATGGGAGTACAATAATCAACGAAAGCATTTATTTTAATTTTCTGGAGAATGTATTTTTTGTTTTCTAAAAGGTATAAATAATAGAAAATGATATAAATAATAGTACATTTTCCCAAAAGTATGCAAGCAGAATAAATACCTTTTACAATAATTTATTTACCGTGACAAACTGGGGGCCAAACCCTTTCTAACGATAGTCTGCCTTATTGCTATGCTACTATTTGAAATTTTGGTTCCAATCTTAATTGGTTTGGTCTTGGTTTGCCATTTAGAGAGTCAAAGAATGCATATAAGGAGGAGGCTTTGGAGTTGAAGAAACAAATCGAGCGACAGCAAGTACAGTTTGAGTTGCTTGCAAACCAAGCTTCTTCACTTATCCAGGGACGCAGGTCCCGTGTAAGTGCCACATCAGCTATCAATGGACAGCTCATTGTATTAGACGAGAAACTCTCTGCTAGCAATAGAGAGGTTTAATTTTTTTATTGAATTATACTTTTTACGTCTTACTTTGTGGTTCAATTAATATTGGGTACCTCAATATACAATAAAATGCCATTGTCATTTACTATAGTCTATGGATGATTGGTTTCCATCTAGTAGCATCGAGCGTCAAGCCTTATTTTAATCTCTGCTTAATGTTCAAATAAAACTAATTATGCAATTGAACTATAAAACAATCCAATAATAAGGAACCAAACAAAAGAATAGAAAACGAGTGACTGTGTACTATGGATCAGTGGCCATTAATAGATAATTGTAGGCCTGACTATCCACCATTGATGTCTGATATCTATAATTCTAACTTGGGTTTATTTATTTGTTTTGTTTAATAGATGAATGAGGTTTTAGGGGAGATGGCTGCAACAGCTCAAGAACTGGCCCACTACCACTCAGGAGATGGTGGGCCTTCTTTTTTAACTTATTGAAAAATATGGGCGACCTTTTCAGTAATTAAAATGAAACTGAAGAACAGAAGTTACTGAAGAGATATTCTACATTGTTGATATATTTTTTTAGTGAGGCTATGGTACTATGCATAGCACACATTGGTCTGTACTTTGGATCAATATCTCCATTTTCAAAGTCCAAGCAATCGATCTGAACCATTCAACATGATCTCCATATGAAAATGTACTTGACTAAATTTTGTATTTTTAAGATTTTTTATTATTTTACAGATAGGTCGAAAATCAGTACTTTTGAATGGTCTAGAATCTTTAGATCAAGTGATTTTCTGCCTATCTAAAAAATAGTAAAATAATTCTAAAAAATATAAAATTTGATGTACAAGTACGTTTTAATATGGAGATGTTGAATGGTTCTGACCGATTGTTTGGACTTTGAAAATGAAGATATTGATCCATAGTAGGGACCAATATGTGCTATGCATAGTACCACCTCACTCTTTTCTTTATATATACAATGGCCCATTACCCTGACATCCTTTGGATCCGTCTCCCTCAGGTACCGGAGGGGTACAATGAGTAAGAACGGTCTGGATTAAGTCCCAACCGGGCCAAAAGAAATCCGGTGCCTATCGAAGATATAGGGGGTCCATTTTGAGATTCGTGCCAGGTTAAAGAACGGTCCAGATTTACTCAATTGTACCCTCAGGTACCTGGGGGGATACAAATTCGACATCCTTGCATGCCTTTTGTGGGAATTGACCTGCATCTCTCCATAGAGAGGCGAGGCTCCTCACCATCTGTGTTGGGCCTGCGGTTCTTTTCTACATTGTTGATAAAGCCCCTAGTTTGTTTATTGTGAAAATTTTCTGAAAGTGATAAGTTTAACAATTGCTTTTGTGTTTTCTTGTCCTTGGTATATAGAGGATGGCATTTACCTAGCTTACTCAGATTTTCACTCATTCGTGCTTGGAGATTTAGCTTGTACCAAGGAGCTAAACCACTGGTTTTCTAAGCAATTTGAAAAGGTTCTCTCTTTGTCACTCCCTTTTTTTGAAAACCTTGCAAAATGGTACTTTCTCTATATAAAATGGAAACAAAACGAATGTAGTTCTGCAATGAAAAAGTTTGATTGTTGAACCAAAGACTAGATTTAGATGGTATCACACTGTAGTTTTACTTTTCATGGAAAATGTTGCAAACGAATATCTTATATTATTGTTCTTAAATAACTTTGACAATTTCCTTTTGGTTCCATTTTGTTTGTTTGAAAGGGGCCATTTAGGCTAGTGGCGGAGGAGGGGAAGTCAAACTGTTCATGGGTGAGCCTTGATGACATTACCAATTGCTTAAGAAGGGGTACAAGTTCTATCCTTTTTCGTCATGAACTTTTTAATTCAAATCTGATTTCCCTTTCAAAAATGTGCTTTCCTTTTGAGTACCCTCCAAAACCTGAATAGCAAGCTGCACTCTGTTCCTAGAATAGAGCCTTCACTTTTAGTACCATTTTGTTTATTATTCCAGCCTTTCCTCATCTTGCCGCTTCACTAGTAGTTGTTTTACTCAAATTATTTGTTAATTTTTTTCCTATTTCATAGGGGACTCAGAGAATCACATCACCACCGCATAGCGAATTGCAGCGGCTTCGTTCAATGTATGTCTTCTCGTCTCACCTTTTTTTTTCTCTAATATTAAATGGCTCTTACAAATATTTTTGTCTTTTTTAGTTAACACTGATCAATGTTTTAAGGAACAAAATACAAGTAAATGTCATGAATGTTTAGTAGGCATCATATTTTCCAGTTTTGACCCCTTAAGTATTTAAGTTCCCAATTTTTTCACCAAGACCTCTTTTTTCTCCATTTACACAAATTTCTTTGAATTTCTAGGAATTTTCTGTTTTGGTCCTCAAGCTTATTAACAATTGCCATTTGGTCCTCAAGAGTCTAGATTTTATTTTATCCAGAAATTTCTAAACTATTCGAGACAATTTCCAGACAATTACCAAATCAAGAAAATCATCCAAGTTTAAGAGCAAAATGGACAGTTTGCAAGTGGTCCTTACTGGGAAAAAGCTCAAGTCTTTAAGAACCTAATGAAGATAGCACAAAAGTTTGGACCAAAATGGTAGTTCCTGAACTTTGAAACAATTTACATAATATAGGAAACAAGTGTTGGCAGGAAATTTCATGCTGAAATGAATGTTATTCAATCAACTTCTCCCAAGGGAACATTGCAATAGGACCAAAGTGGTACCTGTTGGAAATTTTATTGGAAAAATGGGAACATTGATTTGTAAGAATTAAGTGGATCAAGCGGGAGTTGGGGATATGCTAAGGGCCAATTTTTATGTACTCTCACAAATCTGAAGGAAAAATAATATTAATGAATAAAAATAAACATGTAAAAATAAGTACAGGTGAGTAGAGTAACTAGGCTTGCAACTAGGATTTGATATAAAACATGTTTATGTTTAATCTTAACAGATTTGCTACAAGTGAAAGACAGTGGGTGGAGGCACAAGTAGAGAATGCAAAAGAACAAGCCGTACTTTCTACGCTCAAGTCCCAAATTTCTTCTGACAAAGTTCATATTCATCCTGACAACAATTCTCTTAGGTACCTTCTTTGCACTCTCTTTCTATGGAACTTTCATGTGCAATTCAAAGTGTTGACCAGTACATGGTGTTTAAATAAATTTGTAACTGCACTAGTAGTCATGCATCAGCATGACAAAACTTATTCTTTTGGGGCAATTTCCATGTATTCCTCTGCAATCAAAAGATGTATTCATACCTCTTGTAAGGATGAAAAGTTTGGTGTTTGGTTCAGTCAAGAGATTAAGAGTGTGCTGAGATGCTATTTACCAAGTATCAGAGGAGCATAGGTGATATTTCTCATTTTGCAGGGATTTACATGTATTGGGTTTATAGCAATTGTGGAATCAGATCAATTTGTTTTAGGCCTTGATTAAGCTTTGAACCCTGATAAGGACCTTAGCTAAGCACTATAAGGAGCCTAGTGAAGACTAATTGAGTCTAGTGAAATTAAATGGAAGAAAATGTCTTGGTAAGATTATTATTTTTTACTTAATATTTTTTCGTTTCCCAGGAGAAAAAGCTCTGACCTAACAGCTGAGCTTGATAACCTTTCCCTTAAGGTGGAGAAATTTATATCTGAGGTACTTTATATTTTTTGTTTGAAGTTCTTATATGTTCAGTTGAACCCAATGCTTTTCTTTGATGGTTATATTTATGTTTTACTCTAGTGTTGCATGATAAATGGAACTTCCATTTCTGCACTTACCAAAGTAGTAACCTATACCTACCAAAAAGAACAAATCATGGGTGCCTATTTAGAACTCGGGAGATCTCACCTTTGTTAAAAAGACCCCAAAATCTCAGCATATTATGGAGAAAGTAAGAACTAAGAAACATTGTTGAAAATGTTTTGGATGAAAAATTTATTCTAATGTCGGCATGGTTTATGCTGTTAGAAAAAGAATGATGTTTTATACTCCAAAGGGAAGTCATATTCCATGAATGCCCACACTCTACCCCAGAAAAAATAACAAAAAAAAGGAAAAAAAAAAAAAAAGTTAAGTACACATATCAGGAAAGACTAACACAAGCGACCAGTCTTAGCCAAGTGGAACGTGATTGTATATACTGGTCTAAAGATTGTCTAAATCATACGATGCCAAACTCTACATATCGAGTCATCTCACTTTGCGTTCATATTAATTCCCTCCCTGATTTATTTTTCAGAACTTATCCCACCTATGCGTCTGAGCTTGCTCAGGCTGCAAGAACATAAATCAACTTATATTCTACAAGGTGCAAATTGTTGGTCTATTGTTCGAATTATAGCTAATACTGCTAGATTGTTGATAAATTTGGCTAATTTGATTCATCTTCCTAATTTACCATGAGGATTATTGAATTTAAAGGTCATGGCGGCAGAGATCACTTAAGAACCCGACAAAAAATGGTATATCGCACTTTTTTAATTTGCTTGCACTGTTTTGTTTGTCCAGGTTCTGTTTACAGTTCTTGCTTGTGTGTTGGTTGTAGTCGTGTAATTGTGGGTCTATATATATAGTATATATGAGTTGGGCTATGGTGCATTGCAAATGTGTATGCCCTCTTGTAATTGGACTGTAACCACTGGATTCAAAGTCCAAAATTCAATAAGTGCTCAAAACATGTTCTCCATATTAAAACGTGCTTGGAGACCAAAATTTTAACATTTTTTGGAAATCTTTTTTACTCTTATTTAAGATGGGTACAAAATCGCTGTTTTTCAAAAAAATTCTGAACATCACTTTTCAACTGGACCAAACAACACCAGCTAAATAATTCTACATCCTATATCCCTTTATACAAATTTTAGTTTGCACTTCTGACATCACTTTGACTGAGATACACTTTGATCCTGTACAGTTCATAAATCATCTAGTAAATCAAGCTTGCCAGACACTGTTTTTTGAAAGTAGCTTGCCAGCTTGAGAGGAAGACTATTTCTGGTGCAAATTCTTTACTTAAAAGTGATTGAATCTGAGTTGCAATGGATATCTATCCTCAACTAATGACCCTACTGGTAAAGGCAAATTTTCTTGTTGCTAAATTTAACTTTTAATCTACTAATGAAATTTTCCTTAATTTACCATCTAAAGAAAGCTGGTCCAATATTTATCTATGTATCCTTTATAACCTTTTGTAATCTGAGGTCCAATTCTTTATATATCGCTTTGTAGATAGTTTTGCAATATGCACAATCTGTATGTAGCACTGCAAAATGTTAAAAGATTGTGTATAAGCCACGAACAAGGAATATGATGGATACTTGACAAAACATCAGAGATAGTATAGATTCCCTTGTATGAAATATCTCAGGTACATTAAAATATTGTGTATAAGCCACAAACGAGGAATATCATGGATAGTGAAACAATTGGAGATAATATATAGATTGCCTTGTATGAAATTATCTCAGGTACACTTTGGGTACCTGAATACTTCAAAGCAGAGGTGTTTGGAATTTTTGAACAAATAATGAGAGGCAGGCAGTAGATATTTACTATGTTTAGGTGGATACAAGATGTTCCAGTTCTTGTAAGAGTACACATTTATATTTTGATGTTTAGTAAGGTTACCTTTCAAAAAAAATTAAATATATTTCTTCAACTTTATGTTTGGGAGAGAATCCATTTTGTCATTTTCTTTTGTAGAAGAACAATTTTTCTAAAATTCATTTTTTATATGGCAATATAGGGGCACTACCTCTCATTAATTCAAGCAGCATCTGAGGCGCAAGAACAAGGAGCTGTAGATGATCGAGACACATTTCTCCATGGTGTGAGAGACCTCCTAAACATTCACTCCAGTAAGTTTTTTTCCTCCGTCAACCAGCTTATGCAGAAGGGATTGCTTTAAGTCGACTCCTTCTCTTCTCTCTCACTAAAAGTCAAGTGTGTGACACGTCTTCCTCGAGGTAGGATGCAGACCGAGCTAGGTTCTACTTACTGGCTGTTCCAAGCAAGCGAGATAGTTCTTTAGAACCCCTTTTCAAATCAAGCCTGAAAGTTTTTGCTAATCAATAAGAGCCGTCTTAATTTTGTACTTGTGCTTCTGTTTTGTTTATATTGGGTCTACTTGGGTTCATTTCTTGTTTGGTTTTTCGATTCCAACTTGGTATCTGGTTTGGATGCAGGTCATTTCACTTAGTTAAACTCTTTGGTTTGGTTGGCTTAGGGTTCTAAGAGGGTGTCCTTGAGTCAAAATTTATACAGCTCTGGGTACTAGGGTTTTAGAATATGGATCATCTGTACTCAGGTGTGAATTTTCTTGTCTATCCCGGTTTTTAAAAGTTTGACAACAATATGCCTACTTTGTGCATGTAGGCGTTCACAAGTAATTCTAAACTCATGCGTTCAGACAACTGAAAAATGCTTGAAAAAACTGAAAAATGCTGAAAAGAAGTTTCTATGTACCAAAATCCAACAGTCTGAACACAGGGCAATGAATGCATGCGTTTAGTCAGCTGTTTCAGTTTTTTCTAAACACACAAGTTCAGAATGACTTGTGAATGCATGCGTTCAGAAAGTAGGCATAGTGTTGTCAAACTTTTCAAAACAATGATATTGTTGTTAAAGATTTTGACAATCGGGATAGGCAAAAGAAGTTTCCTTAGTTGTTTGGAACTCTGGTCATTGGTGCAGGTTTCAATCAGCTTTGAGTTATCTGGTTTTTCATATTGGGTTGAATTTCAGGTGTTTTTGGGTTGCTTCAGGTCATTTTTTTTTTGAATTTCAGTTTATGTCTGGTCCAGTCTGGGCAATTCTAAGCTGGATGCTACTTGTCAGACTCAAAATATATTTGCCTGTTACCTAGGCAAACTGTAAGTTAGCTAAGGACCTAACTTGTCCAAGAGGAGGGATCACTTGTCATTTTGACAAATGGATCTTCTAAAAATGCAATAAATTTGAAAATGGCAAGTACATTTATAGGTATGTTATTGGACATATATAACTTAACATTAAAATTTCATGCAGTTGAAGTATTGTTGATGATGCAGCAAAAGGCCTTCATTTTGGACCGTTGAAATTTCTAGTCAAATGATGTGCGGTGAAACATACCCCTCTCATCATAGTTTACAAACATGATGTGTAAATAATATAATCATGCCGATAATGTTAGATTTCAAATTTGAGCCTTATTTTTAAGGGTTGTCAAAATAATAATTGTCAAGTGACCCCCAACCCCCCACTCATTGTGCAATACCAGCATTCCTTGCAATCTGTACTTAACAAATGATATTTCCCCTTTCAAGCTTGAGTCTCAAATTTACAAAAATTTGTCAGGTAAATATGATATTCCCTCACCACTTTTCATTTGATTCCTTGGTAGATGTGCAAACGGCACTGCCATCATATGTGTCAGCACATGGAATGGTACAGCAGATTTCAACTCTTCGGTCCCACTTGACGTCTCTCCAGTTTGAACTGGAGAACACTCTCCCAGCTGATAGAAGAAGATGCATTAATGAACTGTGTGTTTTCTTTCCTTTTAGCTAATTTTCATTTAGTTTGTTTCTTTCTTTGTACAGAAGTTCTTTTTTACTTTCTCATGGATGAATGTGTTTTCGTTACATGAATTAAAACCCCAAGCAGAAATGCATGGATTTTGAAAAGAGAAGAAAAGGGGAAAATCTTATTTGTACATTGATTGAGGTCAATACTGGTAAATCTTGGTAGACTGATTAGATTGTATGATGCAAATATCTGGGAATGGGTAGAACGGTAAAAGATTTGGACCAATATTGGCACTGTACCATATGCATATACGGTGCAGATCATGAGTCATACACCTCATTTTTAAATTCTCATGCCTTCGGTTTCTATCCTTTTAGATGTACTATTATTCAAATGCTGGAGCAACTATTATTTGCATCTTCAACCACTGCTGAAGCCGATACTGACTCCAAGGGTAAATATAAACTTTTTCCTTTTTCTTAATTGAATATTATAAAGAGAGTTGAGATCCAATGAATAAAATTGGAACTGTCCAGACTCAGTTTGTATTTTTAGGCTCTAATGAATGCTCTAGAGAACATGGAGAAGGTGAACTCTGAAGTCTCCTGCTTTTGTTGAGGAAGTGACCAAGGCTCATAGTGAAAAGGCTGAGGTACTATTTTCTTTCTATCATGCATATTCTTGGCAATCCTTTACATGAGAACTAATTGCAAGCAGAGGTCTATGTGTGGATAAGTTTTCAACTATGGGGTTTCCTGGAAATGAAAGTAGATGTAAGAACAAATTTTAGTCTCATTCACTCTCTTATATAGAGAACATATATCTCTATATTGTTAGTGGTTACTGTTGCATTGTTTTAATGACCTACTGGGTTCCTCAACCATTTATTATAAACATGAAGGCATGAAGGCTCAAATAGACATCAAACTCTAGCCAACATAGATATTATTAGGAGTTGTATACTTTTATATCTAGAGGAGGGTTTAAATGGCTCATGTCTTTCATGCCTCATCGTGCCTCACATCCTTTATCTCTGTTTTCAAAGTCAATTTGAAATGTTCATCATGATCTTCATATTAAAATGTGCTTGAAGACCAAAAAATATAAAATTTGGTCTCCAAGCACATTTTAATATGAAGATCATGTTGAATGGTTCGGATCGACTATTTCGACTTTGAAAACAGAGATAAAAGATGTGAGGCACGAGGCATGATATACAAGAGGCATTTGAACCCCCCTCATTTTATATCTATATAAAATTATAAAAAATAAGTAATCTTGATACCAAACTGACTTGGTACTGTACCATTTCAGTGGGCCTGGTATTATATCGTACCCCTTGGTGTTATTGTATCATGGATGTATCTAATAAATTAAAAAACAAATGTGAATGGCGTAGATCGTGAAGCACAATCAGGTGGAGGTGGGGCGTGAGAGGCAGGTTTTGTGGACTTCTTTTGTAATCCCGACCGGTTTAAGAAGGCAAGTTCAGGAGTTAACTCAACGTGCACGCGCTCTTCAAGCTCCTCACCAACTCAGTTAACCCTAGTTCACTTTTCAGACTGTTGTTTTCTGCTCCTATAGGTATAAAACTCAACTATTAACTTGTGTTCTTTTTTCCTTTTCTTGTCAAAAAGTTTCTTAAAGTAAAACCAAGGTGCTTTAAAAATTTGGAAAATATTACCAAGATAAGTATGAAATTGCAGAAGGGCCCCTTTCTTTTTATTATTTGTAAAGAAATTGCTGATTTTGTTAAGAGAATTAAAACTAAGATACTGTTGTTGGTTATACAACTTACCTTACCATAACTATTATTTAACACAAGGAAATTAGGCAAGGCTTGATATGGGTACCGTATTACCTTACCATAATGCTGTGAGGAGCTATCTTGTTGTTATCAACTATAGTGGCCTTTTATTAACATATTTTTTTATTTTTTGTAAATAATGCAGAAAGAGTTGCTTTTCTGCATTTCGTTATTGTTTGGTTGTTTGCTTTAAGAGCCCTTTCTTTTGCTTAAGCATTTAAATTAAACCTGGCAACTTGAAAAAGTGGACTGAACAGAGTATTCTGCTGTACTGATAAGGCCCAATACTGGTACATGTTGGGTGAAAACTCACGGCTTATTATACATCTCCATGTTGTTAGTACGCTGTGAAGTTATACACGATCATTCTTCTCTTTATTTTTACTGATGAAAACTTATTTTTACAATTTTTCAGGGTTTCTTTCAGTAGATGGTTGACGATTGTGTATTATGTTGTTAGATACTTTTCAAATGGCTTAATTTACTTTGTTGCTTTGTGTTGGTTTGGCTCCACTTATTTGTAATTCTATGTTCATCTTATAATATAATATGTCTTTTTCCATACTCTTTTTCTTGTACTATATTTAACAATATGCAATTCATCATTGGGGAAGACGGGGATGTAAAGGTGTGTGACCAGATACATCATGGCACGGCATGTGGCCACACAGGTTACGCATGATTAGGATCATTCAATTTTGATTGAACGGTGAATTTTAATTAAAGTTAAATTATGAAAAAAAATAGATACACATGATCAAACGTGACAAATGTGACCGGTCATGTTTGGTCATGTCACATGTGTAATCATGGTGTGATTAAAGTGCCATGATAGTTTTCTTCAAATTTGATTATGATATAACACATTAAAATCTGACTTAGTCACGGCATGGTGTAACTAGTCACGGCATAGTACGAATTTACATTCCTATTGGAGGATCGTGTTGAATAATGCACCGTAAATTGTCTCTGTAATCAAATCTGTACACAAACAATGAATGAAATATAGGACTACGATAATTTTTCTCAAACGGGAACTATAACTTGCCATCTCAAGTACCGCCTTCTCACTACCTTGCTTGAAATGTCAAAACTTAGCAATGAAAAATGATACTTTATACTTGGCGATGTTAGTGTCAGACATTGACCAAGTTTTGTTTGCAATTGAAATGCCAGACATCGACTCGTGCTATGGTCCATATCTTGATTTATTTATAACGTTCAAGTACTTGCTTATTCTACATGCTACATGATATGGAAGTACCTAAAATTAATTTTATACGGATATGCATATAAATTTCCATCCAATCAGCACAGTATCCATTAACACCCCTAACTAAAGCCTACAATCTGCAATTTTGCATTTTTCTCCTAAGAAAAAGAGCCTTTTTGATTTCAAGACTTTGCATCTTCAAACTAGCTAGCACCTAAATCTATATATAAATCCCATAGTAGATGGACACAAATAACATATCCAAAGTTTTATACTTGAGAGCAAGAATTCCTTTGTCATTCAATCCTCAACGGCGCGTAAAATGGAACCAACCAAGAAGTACAAGATTTTTATTTAATTTCTCCATTTGTCTCTGTCAGAAAAAAAGTATTTGTATGTACGTAGCTGCTTCATGATATCATTTTTATTCGTTTTAGGATTGCTGTGTAACAGGAGGGAACAAAGGTATAGGACTGGAGATACACAAGAAACTGACTTTTAATGGAGTGGATGTTATTCTAACAGCAAGAGATGGCAAAAGAGGTAAGGAGGCAGTACAGGAGTTCACTAGAGATTATGATCTGACGAGAATATAATCTTTCATCAACTGGATGTTACTGATCGTTCCAGCATTGAATCTTTAGCAGGTTTTGTCAAAAAGCAGTTTGGAAAATTAGATATTCTGGTATATAAACTGAATATGAATGTTTAATTTACAGATGTACTCTGAATATGTAGTGTACACAAATTAAATACTGTGCATTTACTAACAAATTGTGTTAACAGGTGAACAATGCAGCGGTTGGAGGATTTGAGGTTGCAAAGGCAATTGATGAAAAGGTACATTAATTAATAACGATATGGTAATGATAATTCATTTTCTTAAATTAGATTGCTTTCACTGGTATATGGATGTTAATGTTTAATGATTTTTGTACAGCTCCCGCAACAAGAGAGGGCTGTAATTTTTCTAAATAGCATAACAGACAGCTCTGAGAAAGCTGTTGATTGCTTTAAAACGAACTATTATGGAGTCAAGAACATGATGGAAGTATTTTACTGCTTGTACAATTATCCAATTATGGAAGAATAGTGAATGTCTCCTCGACCGCGGCACAACTACTGGTAAATTTTTCAAATTACTCTAGAGAACCTGTTAATGCATGAATTTCTTATGCACCTACTATATTGGGGTTTTTTTTTTTAACAGAATGTGAACAATGACAAGGTCAGGAATAAACTTATGGATATCGATGACCTAACCGTGGAGAGGATCGAAGATCTTGCAAAATCTTTTATGAAATCTGTTGAAGATAATACATTTGGATTGGAGGAAAATAGATGGATGCCAGGGTATCAGTTATACTTCATGTTGAGGATTTTAATGAATGCCTACACAAGAGTTGTTGCAAAGAGTTATCCTAGCTAGTGTAACCATCAATTGTGTGCATCCCGGCTACGTCAACACCGACTTGAGTTTAAACACCGGGCTTCTAACTGTGAGTGAATGTGCTGAAGGCCCGGTGATGGTTGCTCTGGCTGGAGGAGGGCAACACACTGGCCAGTTCTATAATTGGACTCAGATCTCCACCTTTTAGCTAATTATATTAAGAGGAGGGTTCAAATGCACCATTATTTTTGTGCTCCAATATGGTCCACATCCTTTATCTCTATTTCCAAAGTCATAACAGTCGATCTGAACTGCTCAACATGATCTTCATAATAAAATATGCTTGGATGCCAAATTTTATATTTTTTAGAATTTTTTTACTATTTTTTTAGATAGGTACAAAATCACTTTTTAAAGGAGATTCTGGACCATCCGATAAAGTGATATTGTACCTACCTAAAAAAATAGTAAAATTTTTTTAAAAAATATAAAATTTGGTCTCCAAACATATTTTATTATGAAGATCATGTTGAACGTTTCGGATCGACTGTTCGGACTTTGAAAATAGAAATAAAGGATGTGGAGCATATTGGAGCACAAAAATTATGGTGCATTTGAACCCTCCTAATTAATTAGGTTCTTATGTTTACAATAAATGGCTTAGGGGTGGCTTAGCCTTTATATTGTGTCCTTTATATTTTGTAATTTCTATAATAACGTATACTTTTTAGTCCTGTTATAAAATAAAATTACTACAGTGTGTTATTCAGGCTCTCAATCTTAATTTTCTAGTTCCATCTCTACTAGCTAGTTATTTTTGAAGATTTTGTTTAATATTTATCTAGAATTTAAAAGTGATTTTTTATTCCGTTTAAGAATTTGAGAGATGGGTAGGTAGCATAGTTGGCTAGAAAAAAATGTCCTTGGCTACTTAAAGGTCGAGAGTTCGAGCCCCGCTCACGACTCTGCAATCTCTACGAAGATTTAAAAAAAAATGTTGCATCTAAACAGAAACTAGTTCAGATATTCAGAGTGTAATTGACTACAATACAATAAGATGTTAATTGCATACCTGAGTATTACGTACACCAAGTCACATTTAGCTATTTCATAATACATAGTTGCTTATTCATTTTTTTTAAGTTGAAAGAAAAAGAAGTAAAATATTTTGGAAAAGAATTTGGAGGTACATATAATATTCCTATTAGATTTCTTGGATTCTTTCAAGTCTTCAAATTGACATGTGTATTTCCATCTGTTCATGTGGTTAGCAAGCTTGGCTGTGCAGCCTGTTGGATAACTGATACATTTGGGTATCTTTTTAGGTAGTATTTCATTTTAGTTTATTTCTTTGCTTATTTCCAAAGTGATATCTTCTGATAGTTTTATCAGACATGAACAAGAATTGCAAGGTCAAATGTCAATGCTGAGATTCATAAATTTCTTTTAGACACTATTCTAATTTCTAAATGTTATTTTACAAGAATTGCAAGGTCAATATTAATTGTCTTAACAAGAATTGCAAAGTCACATTTAACTTCAATTATTTAAAAAAAAATATCGGATGTAGAATATATAAATTCTCACGCGGAAAATATTGTCTTAACCACTATTCTCAATAATTTTATAAACATTATAGCTGCCTATGTTCGATTTCATCCAGCTTATTATTGTCATAATATTACTAACAGGAAAACTGATATGATTGTACAAGTACACTGGAATATCATTGATTCATTTTTTTTATCAATCAACTTGATTGATAAAATTGCAAACCCTATTTTCCACCTTCCTTGGTGGTGTTTCAATCTAATTGACTGATCAAAAGTTTGTATCTTGTATATAGATGATGTATAAATTATCTATTACAATTTTTTGGATCTTTTGATTTCATTACATGCATTGACATATATAAAGTATTGGCAAGAGTATCAAGTCATATTATATTTTCCATATACATATAAAATTTTTGTTAATATAAGTGCTGATGGTCCAAATCATGCATTTAAATTAAAATTTTGTAGGATTAAAAATTTAGTCCATTCATTGGATTAGGTAAAAAAATGTTATAAACCAACTGTTTGAAATAAGCTATCTAATTTTATTGCAAAATCATTATATAAATTAATTAGGTATGGTGCTATATATATACTAGATTATTTATAATTTCAGTTCCTTTGCATTTATACATTATTTTATTTACAATCATAAAAAAATGGATTTATTTTTGTTGTTCATGCGTTTTGTACCGTTCATCAATCAAGAAAAAAGATATATACATGTATATATAATATTTCTTCGTGTTCATCGGTTACTTACTATTTACATATATTCCGACAGGCAACAAATTACAATACTATTAGACAACTATGCACACTAATTATGCTCTTATCTGAAATAATTAACCGGTGATCCTATTATATGAGCAGGGTTCAAATGCACTCAAATTTCTATGCTCCCAATGCATCTAATTCTTATCTTCTCTATTTTCAAAGTGCGAACAGTTGATCCGAACTGATCAACATGACCTTCATAATAAAATATGCTTGGAAACCAAATTTTATATATTTTAGAATTTTTTTACTATTTTTTAAGATAGATACAAAATCACTTTATCAGATGGTCCAGAATCTCCTTAAAACAATGATTTTGTACCTATCTTAAAAAATAGTAAAAAAATTCTAAGAAATATAAAATTTGGTCTCCAAGCATAATTTATTATGAAGATCATGTTGAGCGGTTTGGATCGACTATTCAGACTTTAAAAATAGAAATAAATGAGATAAAGAATTAAATGCATTAGGAGCATAGTAATTTGGGTGCATTTGAAACCTCCTCTGTCAGATAATACCAAATCAGTATAATATTGCAGCAGTGCTGCAGTGTAGACCAGATTTCGGGAATCGGTATCCTCCCAGTCCCAGCTCAGTACAATGAGCCTTTGATGAGCTCCCAGCCGAGCGATTGGAATTGGATGCTCATTTGGGTCCGTTCTGAGATTCGTGCCAGATTAAATCTGACGACTCTGATCTCATTCTAGATCAGAATTAAGATTGCAGGGTACACAAGTGAGTACGCATATGCGCGTACGGGCGGCTACTGGCTGGTTGCTTTCCCATAGACACATGCACATAGACTTGTTAAAGTTTGATGTATCATCATCACGAACAGAAATATATGGCGGGTCATATCCGACCCATTATCTACCGGCACTACAGTGACAAATGAATAGTTCGGGTTTGGTTTGCTGGGGCAAAAAATTTGTAATTCGGAAATAATTCGGGTATAATTCGGAAATAATTCGGTACCACAAGGAAGCAAAAACAAAAAAGAATTCGCATTTTTTTCGTGAATGATTCGTGATTCGCGTTTTATTCGCAAATAAAAAGTATGATATGTTTTTTGAGTTTTATTCGATATTAGATTTGAAAACGTCAAAAATCCGAATAAAATACGAATAATTCGTGAAAAAATCGCGAACCATGTTACTGGAAAGTAGAAAATGAGGAGATGTCCATCTAAGAGAATCACATATGTGTCTACTCGAAAGGAGATGCATAAAATCCTGATTTTGTGAGAACATAAAAGATTACCTTGTCGCCTTGGCTGTCCTTTGATTCAATCCCGCAGTCATTTCTTTCTCGTGCCAACACCTCTCCGCCCCTCCCAAAAGCCAATTGAGGAAGAGAGAAAAACCAATAGTTATCTAAATTAGAAAACGAGGGAGACAAAACAAGCTCCTTCTCTAGAGTTTGTGGAGTTGTAAGTTTCAATCCGGTATTGATTTTTGTTAAAATCTTTTTTTTTTGTTTTTGTTCTTGATATTCTCTGTGGTGAACTTGAGATCGGTATGGTTTTTAGTAATCGATTGTGGAGAATTGGAATTCGATCAGTTAGAACTCCGATTTTGGTATTTTTTTTTTTTTTTGGGCTTTGACGGAGAGAAAAATTCTTTCTTTCCAGCTGGAGGTTCCAATGCTAGGTCGGATTTGGAATTACCTGAAAGTACTCGCGGCAATTTTTGTATGGTGAAGATGTTTTGATGAAACAGTATCTGTATATATTCAACGAGCGCCTGTAGCAATTGGTTAGTTTTTTTTTCCCTTTTGCTTTTATTCGTACTGGACAATTAATTATATACTAGGTTTATACTGATTTCCATAGAGATATTTCGTCTGATTTGTGTACTTGAATCAGTGTTGTAATAACGGTATTCGGTCGTCGGACGGATAGGGTACCGATAAGTGATTAATCGGTATGCGGCCGACTAATCGGAATTATGCAGACAATTTAACGTTTTTATTAAATTTATGTATATATATCATAATTTATTAAAAATAATTTATTTAACTCATTAAACTTATCAAATAAACTTAATTTAACTTAGTTTTATTATTATAACATGACACTACGCTTATTTATTCTTAACACATAAGCATTTTACATGTTAAGTAACACATTTATTTAATGAAAAAATAAAATTAAGAATTAAGCATTTTCAAATACTAATAACATATTATTTGAAAGAAATTAAACATTCCAACATAAAATCATTAAAATTAGTTTATGATAACAACTTAATTACATAAATGAATACGTCGTACTAATCGAAAAAATTACATCAGTAAGTAAGAAAAATATATGGTATATAAATAATAGAAGAATTAATCAATTTCAAAGTAAGTAAAAAGAAAAAATATATATAAAAAATATTGAATGTATATCCAAGCATAAATAAAACTACAATATAAGATTTATAAACCTTATTATCACACACTATCACAGAAAAAAAAAATGTGAAAATAAATATTCACTGGAATAAACGGGAATAAACGGGAATAAAACGGGAATAAACGGGAATAAACGGGAATAACCGGGAAAAAACGGCCGATTAATCGGAAAAAACGGCCGATTAATCGGAAAAAACGGCCGATTAATCGGAAAAACAGCCGATTAATCGTTTTCATCCGCTAACATGCCTCCGTTAAGAGTGTTCGTGACGGTTAGGCCGCCGTTTCCGATTAATCGTCCGTTTAATCGGCCGACTAGACCGTTTTTTACAACACTGACTTGAATAGTGTAAGTGTACAATTCGTGTTTAATCTGTGGTTTGCATTGATGAAAGGTCACTACTTTTTATTTCTTTAGGGGGTTTCATCCAGTATCCTTTCCTTTGACAATGGTGCTGGAATCTAATTTTGACAGTGTTTTTTTTTGTTTAGATAACTGACTAACAAACTGTCATAGTTAGTTTTTCAATTTACCAAATAATCGCACATAGTTTTCTTGACAGGTTACTGGCATGAGCATTTTTGGGGGCACATCAGAAAGAAAAACTTGATAAAAAGAGTCCACCGTTTTTGATGGACCATCTTGCAATTATGACCACTGAGCTAGGGGACGATGATTTTGAAGTGGACGGCATCCGCTGTGATAATCTGACAGAGAATGATGTCAGCGATGAGGAAATCGAGGCTGATGAGCTGGCGCGCCGCATGTGGAAAGACCAAGTAAAGTTTCGCCGAATCAAGGAACGGAAGGTCACCGCTCAGCAGGCTTCACTGGATAAGTCCAGTTCGAAGAAACCCATCTCGGATCAGGCTCTGCGCAAAAAGATGTCGCGGGCCCAAGATGGCATTCTCAAATACATGCTGAAGCTAATGGAGGTTTGCAATGTCCGCGGGTTTGTTTATGGCATTATACCTGAGAAGGGAAAACCCGTTAGTGGTGCATCGGATAATATCCGTGCATGGTGGAAGGAGAAGGTAAAGTTTGACAAAAACGGGCCCGCAGCTATTGCAAAATACGAGGCAGAGAATTTTGCACTGGAGAATGGTCAGGTGGTCTCCAATGGAGGGAAGTGCCCCCAGGGATTAATGGATTTGCAAGACGGGACACTGGGCTCTCTTTTGTCATCTCTGATGCAACACTGCAACCCGCCTCAGAGGAAATTCCCGTTAGAGAAGGGGGTCCCGCCTCCATGGTGGCCCACTGGCACCGAGGATTGGTGGGTTGGGTTGGGTTTACCGAAGGGTCAGATACCACCATACAAAAAGCCACATGATTTGAAGAAGGTTTGGAAAGTGGGGGTTTTAACAAGTGTCATAAGGCACATGGCACCGAATTTTGAAAAGATAAGAACGCGTGTAAGAAAGTCAAAATGCTTGCAAGATAAGATGACGGCAAAAGAAAGCTTGATTTGGTTGGCGGTCTTGAGCAGGGAGGAGAGGTCAGTGTCGCGGAATTTTGCAGCAGATAAAGATAGAGGTAGAGGTAGAGGTAGAGAGAGAGACAGAGATAATGATTTTTCAGATATAACTCAGCATAGTGGCCAGGAGGAGAGGCGAGAGGATACGTACACCTACAGTAGTAGTAATGAATATGATGTTGATGGGTCTGACATGGCGCCCGCTACTGGGGTCACATTAGCAAACGATGATGACAGGAACCCTACACCAGCAGCTGATACCAGTACTGGTACTAATGCAGGTGATAGAGAGAAACAGAATGTGAGGTTGAAGGAGCAAAAAGAACCGAAGAGGAAGAAGCCTCGGTTGGGTGGTTCTTCTTCACATGCAAAAAAACGAGTTGCTGTAAATCGGGCCCCCGAAGAGGACTCGCTGAGCATTGCAATTCCTGATATGAACCAAACCGACTTCCCTGAAACAGCTAATAACCAACTCTTTCTACATGCACCTGCGGTTGAAAATGGCCACAATACCAGTAATTCTGACTACGGTAATAATAACACTACTGGGAATACTAGTTATGATAATAACAATAACAATTTTATTGGAGTTCATGTTAGCACACCTAAAAGCATGTACATGGGTGCTTCTCAGCCATTGCAATTACAGCCCGCAAATCACCGGTTCCAATTTGGGGACACTACCGGGTTTGAATTCTATACTCCGCACCTGCAACAACAAACACATCAACATTCTTTACCGATTTCGTCTCACCAGCTGATGGAATTACCGGTAATTGCAGTCGAAGCAAACAATAATAACAGTGATGGCAATGTTGAGAATGTCAATGGGCATGGAAATGTCATGCATCCATTTATGAACGAGCCATTGTACCCAGTAGAACAGGATAAGTTTGCCGGCAGTGGATTTGATAATTTGCCGTTAGATTTTATTGGTATTGGAAGCCCCATTCCTGACATTGATGATTTGCTTTGTGACCAAGATCTTATGGAATATTTGGGTACATAACCAAGGTAATTTGTTATGTGATTTTTGGTTGTTGTTCTTGTTACTTTACTAATGTAATAACTCATGATCAGATCATTTTGTAAAGTTTGAATTAGTTCTGTGCTGAAGAGGCTTGTTAATCCTTGTCGTTTTGTTTGCAATTTGGAAATGAAGCATAGCATTTCAAAAATATATTGTTGTTTCTATGTTGTGCTATTGTTCTTGTCCTTTCTCTTATTACAAAATTGAACAGCTATTGTTTGTTATTTAAATGTTTGCATATGTTTCCAATAATTCGACAATAGAAATGTCCAATGCTTATCGGAATAAAACTTATGGAACTTTAAATATGTCTTATATTAACTATATAGTTTGTGTATCAAATTTTATATCATTTGAAAACTAATTAATGATTTGAATTTCAAAAATAGAGATATAGATACATAGCACGGGTCGATCCGTGATATGGATATTACCATAGTCTCACTCTTATTTTTATCTTCTGTAATTCTTAATCATGGGGGAATACATATATATGTGGAAGTTGGGTGGATATTGTACATTGCAGATTTATAGTTAAAGTGTTATGATTTTCAAAAACACAAGGAGAGGAAGAGCTCAGCTAAGATTGACATGGGAGAAGCAATAAACAGTGACTTTGGATAGGAGTGGAATGTACTTGAAAGAGTTGACTTTGGATAGGAGTGGAATGTACTTGAAAGAGTTGGCTTTGGATAGGAGCGCATGGAAGTTAGCAGTTTACGTACCAGAATCATGATATAGGAAATATTGTATAGGAATAGTGTTATCACTTGAGAGTAGGTCCGATGCCTGATGGGTTTAATCACCGCCAATTTGCTTTAAGATTCGTGCAGAACACTTTAAACTTCGCGCATGTCTGTTTCAATTTTCGTGCGCACAAATCTTAAATTAGATCGGACGGTTATCATGCTCGTTGAACCTAAAAGTGGGTCCGATGGGCATCGGACCTACTCCATTCTCTAGTGTTATAGGCTTTAGATCATAAGGCTAGTGATTCAGGATCAAAGACATAGGGCTTAGGACTTTGACCCCTACAATCTATAATGTAGGCATAATATAGTTAGTATTATTATTAATATTATCCCTATTGTTATTGGTACCATTGTTACTGTTAGTATTACTACTATTGTTGTTATTATTATTATTTCATTTTTATCTACCTTGGCTTTGTGACTCCGGTTGGGTTTCATTTCTAGCCTACCAAACTTGTATGGGACTAAAAACTTGGTTGTTGTTGCTATTGTTGCCGTTGTTATATGTGCAATGTATATGGATGATATCATATGAATAAATCATGTATTTTTTATTTTTTATTGAGATTGATTTTTATTGAGAAGAGGAGGATTTTAAATATCTTTTTTCTCTCCACTATATTACCTTATCATAAATGTTCTCGTTTCTTTTTAATTTCTCAACATATTAAAACTTTTTGTAACAAATATTTTAAACGAATCTTGATTCAACGATCCTCAAAATAATTTATACGGCTCCAAATAAAATATTAATATGTTAATTTAGAAAATAAATGATTCAGGATTAATAGGAGCAAGTGGTTGAAGAATTGAAAGAGTAATCGTGAAATTGGTGGAATTAAAAAATTATAAGACTATTCAAGAGCAGTCATTTATTAATATATTATTAATTAGTTTGTACACTTGTGAATGATAACTGTAAAACTAAACATTACTTGGTTTACTTTTTTATCACACCGCCAATTAGAAATGAAAACTAAACAATGTTGAGGAAGAATACTTTAGTTACGCTGTTACTAGCTTCGTCATGTCACAAATGTTGTAGATTCTCAACCAATGTAACTAAAGCTTTAGTTTCGTCATGTCGGTGTACTTCCATAGAGTTGAGGAAGAATGTTTTAGTTATGCTGTTATTAGCTTCGTCATGTCACAAATATTGATCACGTGACGTATTTATTTGTGTAATATGTCTTTTTTGATTGAAAATGATATGGCACATTGTATTACGCAAATTTTGATTACATCAGTGTCACATCAAGTGACACCGTTTTCCAACATTATTTCTTTCTTTTCTTTTTTCTTTTCTTTTTGCAATTTTTTATATTTTGTAGAAACTTTTTATTTGTTTTTTTAATAAACTAACTTAAAATCACGCGTTAATTGTTTTTCACCATTTTAACTACGTCGTGTACAACAAAAAATAGTCACGTGATAGATCAAATCACAACGTGTTAATTATGTCATGTCACGTTACGTTTTTTTTTCCTTACAAGTAATTAAAAGGGCATATTAGTTAAAAAAAAAAAAAAAAGATGTAAGTAGTAGGTTTGCAGATAGTAACATTTTGAAGGATATGTGTGAAAAAGGAAAAGAAATAAGCAAAAAAAACATTTCTTGATTTCATATGAATTCATGAACATCTCGTAGCTAGCTACAAATTACACTGTGGTACTGAACACTTCTCCAGTGCGTGTTGAAATTTTAACCCCCAACCCTAATTCGACAAACCAAGCTTCCGATCACGGTGGTTTTTCAGCTAGATCAGCTCCAGATTGTTTATATATCTATGGTTCGTTTTTCTAGATCTTGCCTTGCTACCTTACTCGCTTTAATTTCACCTCATCGATTCAAAATGCAATCTTTAGAGCTTCTTAAATTTGGATGATGTCTTATCCAATGTATTTAGGTGTACTCGTGTTATTTTGTACTAGTTCATTACTGATTTGGTTGGATCGTTAACTGTTCGCCTTGATATCTTTTCAATTGAAATGGCAAGAACGCTGAGTAAAAGGATGAAGGTGTTTTGCATAATGCAAACAAAAAGAAAGCAGAAAGAATAGTAGTTCAAATTTATAAGTTTGGTTAAGAGATGCCTTTCCTTGTCAGTTGATTTTAATTTAGGCAAGCAACTATTTTGGAATCCATAACTCAGTCATAGGCTATTGCCTGAAAAATAATTTAGAATTTGAGAAAAAAGATAATTATTTGGTTAAATTCTCTTTATTATTTCAAGCTTCAATAGGTTACAAGGCCTAAAGAGCCGTTAAAGTGGTTTTCTAATATTACCTTCCTAGTCATTTACTAAATACCTATCACAGCTGATTACAATTAATACAGCAAATTAAATTTTTTAAGGAAAGAAGGTAAAATTGATAAATTTGCAGATTTTCAGATTTTGCTAGTTGTCCTTGATTCATTATTTTAAACACCCATACTGTCATTGCCATTCTTACGGGGTTTGGGCTCAACGTGGCTAATTGAGCAAACATTGTCAATATGTCACGTACCACTTGAGCAGCATAGTGACCTGACATCAAGTCAACAAATCTCACCACTTCCCACAATGCAAAATTTCAGTAATAGGAAGTATTTACTGTAGTCTTCTATTTTAACTTGCATATGAGTTGTCTGCTATAATGTATTAGGCTATTATATTTACGCATCTCTCATATAATACATTAAGAGATAACAGGCTTATGGTACCAAAAAGGCCTCTAGAGAAACTCACGACGTGTTTACTTTTTTCAGGATAAGGAAGCAAAGAAGGAAACCTTTCGCAAGTATCTAGAATCTAGCGGTGTGCTTGATGCCCTTACAAAAGGTTTTCTTTATTAATAATTTAATTTTTATTTTTATTTTCTGTTAACCAATTAAATTTTAAATTCTCATGAACTTATCACAACAATGCATTGCAGTTCTTGTTTCTTTATATGAAGAGGGCAACAAGCCTTCCTCTGCAGTAGAGTAAGTTAAATTACATTAGGTTATTCAGTTATTCTGGAGTCTGCATCAAAGATTACCATACCCACCATTTTTGCCTTGGTATAGGGTGGTACACAAAAGTAGTGGGCCTGACTGGTACCTCCTGGAGTTGGTCATTATTCGGTGCTTTTGTACATAAGTTTCTTCTCTTTGGCCAAACTAAATATTTGTCAGGGGGTTTGATTTGAAATTGCCGAGTACTTATTTCAGAAGGTCAACAGTACTAGACATTAATATCTTAAATGGTACTGGTATGTACTTGAAACCAGTTGGCCGCCAGTCGTCCTTTTCCATTTTTTCCTCTTTGTATTGTGTCTTTGCTTATTGATGTTTGTTGAAAAAGCAAGGGTTAATTGGTTAATTAAAACCGTGAGGTGATGTGTACAATGCGGGCCTGGTTCCGTACCGGTATAACTGCCTCTAAATACCAGCACTGTACCAGGAATATGTTTATGCTTTTGGCACACTGTAGTGAGTTCAGTCTATTATGCAATTAGGTTTGTTAAACAAAAGCTAGGTGGGCCCTCAGTGTCAGAGCATGAAAAGCTGAAAGCAGAGAAAATGGACCTGCAGCTCAAGTATGACGAGCTTCTTGCGACACATAGAGAAACATGTAAAGAGGTGTTAATCTCACTTTTTACCTTAAAAAGCATAAATTATCTTGCGGTTGTTGATAATAAACTTCTGTAGCTCTATACCACCCAGTGTCATACCAAATCTAGCTCGTGAGGCTATGGTAATGTGTATATGGACTCGTATCTCCGTTTTGAAAGTCCAAACAGTTGATCTGAACCTTTCAACATGATCTCCATATGAAAATGTACTTGCTGAGCAAATTTTACATTTTTTATTATTTTTTTATTATTTTTTCAGATTGGTAGAAAATCACTTAATTTGAAAATTATGGACCATCCAAAAACAGTGATTCCGTACCTATCTAAAAAAATAGTAAAAAAATTCTAAAAAATGTAAAACTTGGTCTTCAAGTACATTTAATATGGAGATCATGTTGAATGGTTCGTATTGCCTATTTAAACTTTTAAAATTGAGATATGGATCCATAGCACAGGTCAATCCGTAATATTCGTGTTACCGTAGCCTCACTCCATTCCACAACCACACAACTGGTTATAGATTAGACATATATCTGGGACTTATGAGCCTTCCCAATTTCATAAAAAAATAAAACAACATCCAATTATCGTTGGTTCTACAGCTTGAAGAGTTCAGAAAGTTGAAGCATGAGGCAGATTGCAAGGAAATGGTGGATAATGATGATACAAAAGATATGAAGGGTCTTTCTACAGTAGAGATGTAACCATTTTTGGAATAAGTATTTTATACTTTTATTGGATTTAGCAAGAGGGGTTTCTGGTTGATATTTATTTGTAGCATTTTAGTTCCTTTCAAATGTAGTTTATGAGTTGTGTGATTTCAAGTCGCGTGCTTGCGGTATACTTCATATAATGCAGCTGAAAACATTAATAAATCATAAAATTTCAACTGTATATCAACTTGAAGCTAATGCTTTACATTCCTGTACTGAATGCCTTTGATATGTGATATTACTGTTTCTGATAGCATCTTTTATTTTCTCTAATGTACATTTATTTACTTGAAAAGCCTCTGATGTTTCTCATTACAAACTAAAACAACACAAACGTACGTAATATGCATTGCAACTGCAAAATGCAAAAAAAAAAAAAAAAAAATAGTAATAATAAACGACCAAAGTAAAAGATGTCATTCTCAGTTATTGTATCTGTCGTTATACAACTGTTCAATGGGAAAACTCAGCTCAGTTTCAATTCAATTAAAGATGATATAGCATGAGAGATGAAGTATTCGAGTCTGACTTAATGCTGTACGCACAAACACTAACATTTTCTTTTATTACACGATTTAGATGGATAAACCATGCCCGGAGTTGATCACTTCTATTGTATTGATAATTACTTTCTTCTCTTCATTTATAACTCGTGTCTCGTGTGCCCATCAAGATTTCAACATTTGATTATAATTTGTGTGCGAATCACACCAGCAATGGGGATTATTGTGAAACCTGTGAGTCACATATTTGTGTTACGAAAGTTGTGCTTAAGTTCAATTAAATCCTTCAACAAAATCCCTACTATGCATGCAGCTTGATCTGATTGCACATAGGTACCAGAAAGAAAGATACAAGCACATCATACATTAACAACAATAAGAAAACCGTTGTGCCAAAAAATTACGGTAATCATGAACCAAAGAATCGATCAACTCAGAGAAAAAAATAAAACAAACAAATAGACACCATAAAATCTAACAGATCAAACAAACAGGAGCAGCACATTAGATAGGATAGCAATCAGCACGGATATTAATGCAGCAGTACGCAATTGTGGCGAGGCCTTGGATGGAGCCTCTGCTTTTGGGGTCACTTGCTTAGTAGTGTCAGAAAGAGGGGGCTCCGCTACGTCAGAGTCTGACAGAATTGGCAAAGGTGACAGCGTAGGTGGCAGAGCACTCATGAGCTGGAGTAGACCACCCGGTTGCACTGGTAGCATGTAGTATGGCGTGCTGTTGCCCATGTTCTGACACGTGTTCAGTTTGTAGCGGCGTGCAGTAGCGGGGAAGTCGGTGATGATGCCATCAACCCCCGCTCCCTGCACAAATGAATTGATCTCGACAGTCGCATCGCCGAAATAATCCCACGCTTGCGACACAAACTCGTTCATCAATACATAGACGTACACCGACAGCCCCTGTGCCTGTAGATTCTCAACCAGCTTCGTTTGCGTGGTCATGTAGTATCTGCTAAGCGGGAAGATGCTGTTTTTCTCCACTGCTACAGCATCTGCAAATTTCTTTATGTCAGCCAGCGCGGGCCCCGCTGCGTCAGAGACCTGCTCGTCGATGGTGTAGAGGAGTTTGTACTTGGGCGCCTTTTGCTTGAAGGAGACCAGCACCGAGCTGTTGCTTGATTGGATCGTCACTGGGAGAGATGTGGCGGTGTTATACCCGGAGGTTTTTAGCACTGCTAGGACTGAGTCCACCATGTTTATGTTTAATTTTTGCGCAATGAATGGAGCATTCTATGAGAGTTGCAAAGGAAAATACAATAAGATCTTTACGGTTATAATAGTAAAAATTCATCTGGGTAAGAGTCTATTTGAAATAAACTTTTACCTCAATTGTAATTAAAACTCCTGCCAAATCCTTGTTTTTGGCAAAAGCTAAGAAATCAGATAAGTTCATGTAATTGCCTGCGTTGGTGTACCTCGGATTTCTGACCAACTTGAAGCTACTTTGTGGTGCCGACATTTGTGCTACAAAATAGTAGACAACAAATTAATACATAAATCACTAAAAATGACAAGGATGTGTGTGTAACACTCCAAATGCCCAATCGTTCGAATTATAACTTCACTTACGTTTCAATTTCTTGATCTCATCCCAGGTAAGATTGAAGGTGAAAACCCCAGAGCCGCTTTGTAACTGCGGGATGACAGTCATGCGAGTAGCATATACTGATTTGGCAACAGTGGTATCATCCAAGATATTTATTGAACTCATGCAAACTAACATGCCATCTTTTGTGACTTGCACCGGGCAGTCTATTATGTCAGCTCCGCCAGTTACTGCATACTGGTAAGCAAGGTCGGTACAGTCAGGGTAGTCCCCACTTGCTCCATTATGGGATATAACTAGTGGCTTCTCATGGGACATGCTTGATTTGTTTAGGTTCATGAAGCAACCTTAATGTGAGAAAGGAGAGAAAGTAATTACAATTTAATCAAAATAATAATCAGAATGTAATGGTACAAGAGTAAGGTTAAAATGCCCCATTGTTTTCGTGCCTCAGTCATGTCTCACATCCTTTATCTCCGTTTTCAAAGTCAAAATGGATCGATCCAAGCCGCTCAACGTGATCTACATATTAAAATGTGCTTGGATACCAAATTTTATATTTTTTGGAAATTTATATTTTTAAATTTTTTTAGATAGGTACAAAATCGCTGTTTTTCAGAGATTCTGGACCATCCAAAAACTGATTTTGTATCTATCTAAAAAAATAGTAAAGAATTTGCAAAAAATATAATATAGTCTCCAAGCACATTTTAATATGAAGATCATGTTGAGCACTTCGGATCGACTGTTTTGTCTTTGAAAACGGAGATAACGATGTGAGGCATGATTGGGGCACAAAAAACAATGGAGCATTTTAACCCTACTCATTGTACAATACTTGTTTCAATTTTTTTATAATTTTCAGGTAAATAAAATATCCAAAATAAAATTTTATAAGACCAATAATAACTCACCGATGGCCTCAGAAGGTGTGACTGGAAACTCTGTCAAGAACCCGTCAACTGAAAATATGCCATTATCAATATACGACAAATATTCAGCCAAAGGATCGTAGCTGTAGTTGTAACTAAAGGAATTATCATTCGCAAGGTTCCCGGCATAAACCTCAAGTCCGGCTTTGTGTGCATCTACCACAACTGTTGTATGATCCAGCAAGTAATTATCTGGCGAAACCGGCCAAATGTAGGTCTTTGGTACCAAAATACCACTGGCGAAGGTTTTAATGTACGTCAGGTTAGAGAGGAGAGAAGAGTAGGTTACTTTAGTGGTTGGTTCAGCTGAGTCCGGATCGAGAAATTTGAAGATAAGCTTGGTTTTGTTGGAGGTGAGAGAAGAGATCGAGGTTAGAAAACCGATTTCAGGGGAAGAGATATAGTTTACTACAACATTCTTTACAAGCCCTTGGATGTAGGTCTTCATGCTTAGGTTATGTTGCGCATAAAACATGTCATGCTACAAAGCAAGAAAATAAAAAAGCAGAAATAAGTGAAGACAAGCTTCAAGATTCTTTTTTTCACCCTATTGAAAAGAACATGCAATGATACAACAAAAGATTTTGTTAGTTCTTACATGTAGAAAGCATAGATTTTAAGATTGATGTAAGGAAATTTTCTCTTAGAGTTTAAAGTTCAAACCAAATAATTTTTAAAGGCCGATTTATTCATTTCAATACAATTTCAAGCAGAAACAAAGGAATACCTCTATATTCAGCCACAGAGCAGGGGGTTTCAATTGAGCAACATCTTCTACGGCAAGTATGGGGAAATAATTTTCATCAAATCGGTTGCTCCGTGTAAATACCGCTTGCAGTACTTCACAAAAAAAGATGGAAATATATATGTTAAATAAGATAGAATGCATTTCAAAAAAGGAAAAAAAAATAGAGAAGATAAAATTACTTCGAATATACTAGGGACTTGTGAGAAATAACCAACAATAATAATGCGTTAGTTTAATAACGCTTTATCAAAGCTAAGCTTGACCCACAGTATTTATTATAGATGCTTGATATATATCTATACCCAAAAGGGCCTGGTAATAACCCTACAAAATTATTATATGAACAATTCTAACAAAGACATGAAAAAGTAAATTAAACCATTAAATTATATATAACTTACGGGAAACATTGACAAGATCTGAGGTACTGTAATCAATAGGAAAATATCCCGATTGTGATACGCCATTAACCAGGTAAGTACTGCCCTTGTTTGGGAAAAAACTGGGAATATCTGTGCAATTATCCATTTTAATATCGGGAAGACAAATTCCATAAAAGTCCTTTGTTAATCTGACATCACATTGTAATACTGCAGGCCGCGTGCTGAGTACTGGTGCAAATTTGTATGCGAGTTTACTTGAATCAGGAAATAACCCTGAAAAACCTCCCTTTGAAACAACTACAGGTGCTTTTCCTGCATTAGAAAAAAAAAATTTAGATGAATTATTTTGCAACTTGGACCTTTTAATTTATTTGGTTGAGATAATGCCTGAAGAGAATGGAGGAATGATACTTGATAAAACCAGAAATATTGAAAAATGAAAACAGTTGAAAATCTTATAATTAGTTCCAATCATTTAAAATTGTATTTCCAGTGAAATTACTCTAAACATAAGTCCTACAATTCTAGGTATCTGGCACACAGAATCAAAATAGACAAAGATAACCCCAAATCAACATAAATATTCTCCAATTATCACCTCAGACCAGACCATTGTTCGAAGTGTAAACGAAAGCACATTATCACTCGGAGAAAGGTAAAATGGTCAAAGCATTGTAAACCTCTAGTTTTTGCTCCACTGCACTTGAAATGTCTGTGACTGAGGTAGAAACCTAGATCTAGGAGGGGTGTATATGAAAAACGACACCCAAAGTGTTATAATCCAAATAGCGAGAGTTTGAAGGAATGATAAGGACTGGTGTTGAAAAAGGACATCTTTGGAGGGTACAAGCAAAAAGTTAGCCACTGAAGAAACCTAGCCAAAAAAGTCTGATATAGTTTAAGCCGCAATTATACCAAAACGAGGGTACGATCTAAAAATGAATGAGATCTTTCGGAGGGTGTACATGAAAAAAAAAACCCAAAATGGAAATAGTAGAGAAGGAGAGTTCACCTGACAAGGTTTTCCATGTTGTCTGACAAGAGACGAGACCGAGTTGCAATAGAACGCAAAAAAGCAAAAAGGATGCAACTCTACTTCCCGCATTCCACCTCATATAACTCCACATTGTTGCAAAAGCAACGATATAACTCTGCTTGAGCTTCTCCGATCTAAAGAAATTGTAGAATGAGCAAGTTCTCCTCCTTTAGAGAGAGGGTGAGAGAGAGAGAGAGAGAGAGAGAGAGAGGTCTAAAGGTGCCAGATTAATTGAAGAGGGAAATGGGACATATTTTAATGAGCTCAGGTTTGCATAGTTCAGCGTTCTTAAATGCTTTGTTTTCTAATGCTAGGTTTTTGGGGAAGGCGACTTCACGATGAATTCGCATCCCCTGAGATATCACATATTTTGCGTTACTTCTTGAAAATCTCACTGTTCAAATACGTTCTACACCAATCTCAAAGCTCAAATAATATTGGCCCCTGCGCTATGCACCGGACACGTCTGTCACGCAAAATATGAGATATCTCAGAGGATACGATCATAGAGCGAAACTCGGTGCGGGATCTACTGCAATTTGCTATACACGCACGACTCTGGAAACCAATTAGGTTTCGTTCAATCTAAACGAACTTCTAATCTGAGCCGTTATGAAAAACCGTTTCATGCTGTAGGATCCGAATCAGACGGACTTGAATTGCCTACAATTACTACTACTGTTGTACGGAAAGTAAAGTAAACGAATCCGAGAGCTTACATAAATAATTGAACTTTTACAAAGACAACCCTATAAAATATGTTTTGTCTTATATTTTTGTCGTTTTAAGTTTTAACCCTGCAAATTATTCCTGTGAAGCGGAAAATCAGCAAAAACTGAAAAAAGTAGCACTCTATTTTTACACATCCTCAAGTTAATACAATAGAGTTTAAATTTCAAAAAAATTCATGTATTATTATGATAGACTATTGTTGCAATTTTGATATTAAGAAAAAAGATAATCTAAAAAAAAGTTATAAGCAAAAACCTGAACATTAAGACATCTCAATGGGAAAAAAAAGAAGTTCTAAAAAAATATTGACAGGAAATTATCCATACAATAATCTATATATTTGAGGGTGATTATGAATTGAATGGTTTTTTTAATAATAAAAAAGATATCAGAGTTAAGCTCTGCATGTTATGGACAGTGGCGCCGGCTGACAGCTTTTACTTGGATCTGCTGTGGTCGCTTACAATCTGGACTACGTGTGGCAACGAGCTCTTAAAGAGCGAGTTCGACCTCACTCGTAATCAGTTTGTTTGTGGATCAAGCTAAGCGAGTGAGTTTGAATTTTAGATCCCGAGCTGAAACTGTTGCTCAAGACTGACTCGTGGTTTGTCCGAGTGAACTGAGCTGGCTTGCTACCAACTTGACAGATTCATAAATTTATATATTTTCTTTTCTACTATATCTTAAATTTTCTTTTCTATTATATCTTATCAATTATGGCTAAAACAAAATAACATTTATATGGCTAATTATTGATAAATACTCTTAATCAAGTGCAATTAAACAAATCAACTACAATAAATTAAGTTTGCAGCTAAATTCATACATACAAAAATATCAAATTCCTAAATTAATACAAACATAGTTTACATAATAAATTCATGCATACCAAATCAAACAAATTCATATAAGCAACGTATTCCTTACAAAATTACCAATCAACTTAAGCACAGTCCAAAGTGCAATTACCATAACACTGACTGTAACATTCATAAACCATAATATCCGATTAAACTATAAAACTACGTATTAATAGATCCAAAACGAAAGTTGTCTTTATCTACACAATTAGCAACTGGGCAAGCGCTTCAATAGATCCAAAAGTATCGTTCGTTTTATTATTTTATAATTAGCTGAAATATAACCTGGGGGATTATATATTTATAACAAAGTTAACGGAGGAAACGCAACCGGAGCCTTTTTTTATAAAAAAAAAAAAAAAACGAATCACAAATTATATGCGTTTTATTGTGGATTAATATTTTAAAATTCATGCTAAACAATTCATAAATAATTCAACCTTTAAATTCAACGACAGGCAACATGCCATGCATTCTAGATTTCTAGTCTTGCATACCCAACTTGAGAGCTGAATGATTTGAATAGTGTAAAATATAATTGTATTTTATTAATCAAAATAGTGCCAAATATATTATTAATATATTATTTCCATAAAAGATTGAATTTAAATTTGCATAAAACAAGATAAAAGTCAAAGACTTTATCCGGCCGAAGCGCGTGGGGGCAGTGAAGTGGTATTTTACGCGTTGAAATCCCAAGATTTTATCATTTGAATCAATCACCAATATTATGACATCTTAAAAAGT
>JAJGRW010000723.1:0-56868 GCA_025461045.1 Carex parvula
TATAAAATGGTCTCCAAGCACATTTCAATATTTAGAACATGTTAAACGGTTCGGATCGGTTGTTTGAGTTTTGCAAATTGAAAAAGTGACCAAAGTAAAACACCCTCTTTAATTTGCAAAGCACCGTAGCCTTACTCTCTCTCTATCTCTATATATATATATATATGTTTCTGTCTATATGGTGAACAGAAAATGGGAAGACAAAAGCTACGATTCATAAATTGGAAACTAACACAAGACGACAACAGACATATTCTAAGAGGCAAGCCGGCCTCATCAAAAAAGGCCAAAGATCTATCGATTTGTGTGATGTCGAAATACTTCTCATTTTTTTCCACCATGGGAAAACCTTCACTTTGCTTGGGGGAAAATAGGTACCTAACCTTTTTTGCAAATTTGCATATTACTTGTAACAACACCAAAGAGTAGTTAAGAGTTTGAGTTACGAGTTAGAACTGCACAAGTTTAATTAATTAGGTTTTTTTATTTATTTTTTCTTTCCCTAATGAAATACATGGTTGTCCATGTTAAGTTGTGAAATCCAAAGTCCACAAATTACATTTCTTTGCTTGAAAAGTTTGATAAAGCATGCATGTTCTTTTCTTTATTCACATTATAGTAACTTAATTCGAAGAGGTAATTACAAGATATGGTAACATCGATTAACAAGAAAGGAACAAAAGGTATGCATTTTTCAAATGGATTTACATTTTTTATTTATTATTTTAGTTACTTATTTGCAATTGTGATTGGTAAATTGTTAGTCGAAATTTTGTTTGGCCTAAACAGGATTTAAGGAAAACGTTCAAAAAGGTTGATCACGGCGTTAATTTGAAGAACTAGTTAATCAAGGGTCAGTTTATTTTAATTAATTAATATGTTATGCTTTTTATAGTTATTGATTCTTTTCTTTATTCTTCCTCTTGCAGCTCCCAGCCAATTGAGGTAATGTTTTGAATAATTTAATGCAGATATGAAAATTAGTGTTGTTTAGAATATATAAAGATTATTAATATATACGTTACTCATTATATCTTGGTAATTCCACAGGCCCAAAGTATTGGTTCATTTCATATAGATGGTTATTGAAAACTGTTTTTCGTATAGGATATACGTAATATCTACTATGAAATATATATATATATATATATATATATATATATATATATATAATAGGATTTATTGTTAAGATGTGATTTTTTTTCTTTTGCAGGAAGTGAAGGAAGAATTATTAGCTTATACAGACGAAATAAAGAAAGCTGTTATCTTTTGGGTCCATTGATGTAATGAACTTAAACTTTTTCTATACCACTGAAATTTATCATTAGCCCAAATGCTGATTTCAAGTTGATTAAATGATGTATAGGCTTTGTCAATGAAAGTCTATATATTGGAATAGTATGTAGTATAATTGAGGCCTCAATGTGCACAATGAATTCAATTGAAACAGAAAAAAAATATTAAAGAAAAGCAAAAATATTACTGACAAGATGGTATTTTGTAATTTCATTGACATTCCAAATATCAATAAGATTGAAGAGGTAAACGTGTTAGAGAATTTGGAGAAAGGACTTGTGGATCTAGTCAATCATATTCAAGTTCAAAAGGTTGACGTCTCCTTCGAACTTTCATTTTATTTTTAATTTTCCAATGTGAACAAAAAATACGTTTTTTTATTATCGAATCCTTTCTTTTTACTAGGAAAAGAATCTTGCTTCTAATTTTTCCTAATTTCATTTTTATTGAAAACCTAAATGTTGATATTCCCTTTATGGTTATCCCTAATGTTGAACAGTAAACAAGATTATACCTAAAGAAACAATCTCTTTATGGTTATCACCTGATTATACTCCTGGTAGGTCGGTTTTGATTTTGTCAGATGAATATATGATAAAATATTTTTGTTTAAACTTCTACTTTTACTTGTATTCTTATTTCTCAGTGTGGAATGTACCAATTCTTTCAACAAAATGAAGAACCTAGGCCCTTTTCATATTCTATGAATGATGGACAGCAAGTGGTGTCTCCAAATAACTCCGATGCTACCTCAAAGGTGAGTACTTGTCAGATGAGAACTACCCAGGTACTGGTATGTACTGGTCATTAAGCATAAGAGTATTGTGTCAATATGTATGATGTATCACTGTATTTTTAGGAACTATTATAATGGCAGCAAGGATACCACTGAGGTCAACATTGGATAAACGTCCCAATGAATAACCCTGCACAAGACATCACTTGGGCTCAGATGGATGGAATCAAACAAACAGTTATTGATCAACCCGTTGATTTGATCCGTCGCACGTAAGATGACAAATTCATTTTTTACTCTAACATTCTCCAAATGCATCACAAATGCAACACTAAATAAATAAAATGTTCGCATCAATGATTTTGCATAGGGAGACCGTTGTTTCCATGGAGAGCGACAAGGTAGACAATATACTACAAAACAAGGGAGGAATCAATGGAAATGGGAATGGAAATACAAACAACAACTTCGACATGTATCAGGAGGATTTGTTCAACATGAATGGCCTTCCGGTAGCTTCGAGCAATGAAAGAAATGATTTTGTTGATAACTTATTTGAACAGAATCTTTTTTTCCCGGAAGACAATGTCAAGCAGGGAGTTGGATCAGCGGTGCACCATTCCAACTTCCAAAACTGGACCTTCAAACCATAGTACTTTTAGACCTACATGTGTCAGTTCCATTTATTTATTTACTTTTTGTATATTGTTTGCTTTCTTTGTTCAAGAACTCTCCACTTGCAAAACTTTATGTTTGTTATGGATAGAGATTTGGATATTTTAAGGGAAGTCATTATATATGCATGGTAGACTTGTATGTGCTTGCCAATCTTATTTCATTCAGTGTTCCAGGGTTATATTTCTTAGTTAAAGAGAGAATTTAGATTCTTTCACTTTTTCTCATTATTAAATTAATTATTTTGGTACATATAGAAGTATTTACTGCACTATGTTTAACACATGAACTATTCTAACATCAAGATTACAAGCATCTATCTAGCTTAGTCTAAACAATTTTAAATCTAACTTAATAGTTGTATTGATTACAACTGTGTATGATATTTATTCATTTACACAAATGGCGGGTCTGTTCTGCAAACCTAATATTGTTTAATAAGTTACACAAATTGTAAAAAATTTATGGATAGATGTGTTATTGGTCAGTTATATTTTTTTTTTTACTAATTAAAGACATTGTAAGAAATAAAAATATATTTATAGATGTGATGTTGGATGAACCTTATCATTTTTTATAAAAAGAAAACTAAGCTGCAATTTCTATAAAATTATTAAGACTATGAAAATTATAGAGTGTGAAATTATATATGTTTACAATTGTTTACCAAGTAGAAAAACTTACATTCTTCAACTATTTTTATTAGAAATATTGATATCGAGATTCTCCGTTTATGGCGGAGAAATTCTTTTTTCAAAGTAAAATTAGCTATAAATAAATAATTATCGTACAAAAGTATCAGAAAACATGGAAAGAAACTTTTACATGCAACTTGTATCTATTTTTTCTCATAATCCCAACCAATAAAAATGTGATCCAGCCCTATTTCTCGGGATATAGCGCACTTAGAGCAACTTAACAAATAGGAAATCATAGTAGTGAAAGAAATTAGTCACATCAATATCCATTTCGTTATGTCATGTCACGTCCAAGGATAGAACTAGAAAATTAAAATTGACAGGGACTAAATCAGTTATTGTAGTGTAATTGTGTTTATAAGGGGGCTAATATGTATAAGTACTTGTATAATTATAAAATATAAAGGACTAAAGTGCTAATTTATAATTTATAGAGGTAGCTAAGCCACCACTAACTAATACTATGTTCCGCCACTAGTCATGTCACGTCGACTGTTTAAAAGTAGATTGCGTATGGTAGTTATTTTAGAGGTAATATTTTTGTACTTCGATTATTTCACAATTAGAAGTTCAAAAAAATTGTTTAATTTTTCGAAATGGAAATTACAGGGCAAAAATAAATCAGCAATTTAATAAAATATTGAAATTAGTTCTCTGGATAATTTTACGCAATAGTTGTACTTAGAAGTCTAAATATAAGAAAATTTTACCAACATATCAATTAAATTCTATGTTATCCTTCTAAAATATAAAAATAATTTTCTGACTTAATTTTTTACACTAAAACAATCAATTTTTTCGTGTCTGTTTTCTCCCCTCTACGGTTATAGTTCTATATTTAGATTATTTCTCGCTAAGTTTTCCCCTGTATGATGAGCTGTGTATATATAGCCATTCCATTTTATTTGCTTCGCTCAGGATTATGTATAAAGACAACTCAGGTATTGTTTTCTTTTGATTTCCTCCTTTCTCATCTTCAAGAATCGCCATTTCATTGGAGTATTGGATCAATTCTTTATGAAATTACTGATTTTCCAGTAAAATTTAGACGATTAATTTTGAGACTAATTATTGGTTATTTTCTTCATTTACTTATATATTTTTTTGTTAACGTTCTTTTGTTTAAAACTCGTTTTTTAGCTCGTGCAAGAAGATGAAACTATTTTTCGACTCTTTCCCTATATCTTTGTGTGTCCACCACAAGAGGAAAAACTTAATTAGTTACTATCTTCTTTTCCTCCTTTCTCATCTCCACAAAATTTTCTTTTCCCCTTTTTCTCATCTCCATAAATTTTTTCTTTTCCTCCTTTCTGATCTCCATTAATGCTCATTTCATTTGAGGGTTGAACCACTTAATTCTTTATCCAATTACTGATCATCCTTTCACCAAAATTTAGACGATTAAATTTGAGACTACATATTGGATATTTTCTCAAAATTCTGACTGTAATTTAACTTCCATTGTTTTGGGTTTGTGGAGGTCGCTGCAATTTTCCAATATCTTTATTTGATCACTGCACTTTGATTTATCCGCTGAAAAAATAATGATTTATTTCCCTTATTTATTGTTGGTAACGTCAACTTTCTGAATTGCAACTCATATATATGTTTTTGACTATGATGAACAGAAAATGGGGAGAAACAAGCTACAGATTAAGAAAATTGACCTTAGCAGCGGCCGACAAGTGACATACTCGAAACGGCGATTGGGCATCATCAAAAAGGCCAAAGAACTATCAATTTTGTGTGATGTTGATGTCCTCCTCCTCATTTTTTCCACCTCTGGAAAACCTACACTTTGCTTGGGGCCAAATAGGTACCTGACCCCTTTTTGCAAATTTGCATATTACTTGCAATAACACCAAAGAGTAGTTAAGAGTTTGAGTTAGGAGTTAAAACAACACATCTAAAATTAATTGGGGTTCTTTTCTTTCTTTCTTTTTTTCCTTCCCTAATGAAATACATGGTTTTCTTTAAGTTGTGGAATCCAAAGTCCACATATTACATTTCCTTATAAAGTTTGATAAAGCATGCTTGTTTTTTTTCTTGTTGTCATTTATAGCAACTTCGAAGATGTAATTACAAAATATGGTAGCTTCAGTGCACCAGAAAGGAACAAAAGGTATGCATTTTTCAAAATTCATTTACATTTATTATTATTATTTTTTGCATTTCTCTAACTAAATCTCCCTTTTTTTTTCAATTGAACAGAAGACTTGAAAGCCTTGAGGAAAGTATCAAAACTATAATTTTTTTTAGATTTATTGTAATTTATTTATTATTTTAGTTACTTATTTTCAATTTGTTTGATTAGTGTAATTGTTATTGGTAAATTGTTAGTCTAAATTTTGTTTGGCTGAAATAGGCTTTAAGGAAAACATTCAAAAAAAGTGATCACGAGGTTAATACGGCACAACTAGATTATCTAAGGTCAGTTTTATTTTATTTAGTTAATTATTAATTAATATGTTATGCTTTTTTTATAGTTATTGATTATTTTTTTTGTTCTTCTTTCTTGCAGCTCCCAGCCAGTTGAGGTAATGTTTTGAAAAGGCTGATATGATAAATCCAAGCACTATAGGAATAATAATTAATGCAGATATAAAGATTAGCTTTTATTAGAATATATAATTATTATTAACATTTAAATTACTCATTATCTTGGTATTGCAGCCCACAGACCCCAATTATTGGTTCATTTCATATAGGTGATTATTGAAAACTGTTTTTCTTTTCTTTGTATAGGATATACGAAATATCTTGTATAGGATTTTTTTTTTAAATGTAATTTTCTTTTATTTTGCAGGAAGTAAAGCAAAAATTATTAAATTACACAGACGAAATAAATAAAGCTGTTAATCTTTTGGGTCCATTGATGTAAGAACTTAAACTTTTTCTATACTACTGAAATTTATCATTAGCCCAGATGCTGTATCAAGTTGGTTAAATGATGTATTGGCTTTGTGAATGAAGTCTATATATATTGAATAATATCTAGTATAATTGAGGTCTCAATGTTTACAATGAATTCAATTGAAACAAAAACAAAGTGTGAAAGAAAAGCGAAAAAATATTAACAAGATGGTATTCTGTAATTTTCAGTGACATTCCATATATCAATGAGATTGAAGATGTAAACGTGTTAGAGAATTTGGAGAAAGGACTTGTGGATCTAGTTAATCATGTTCGAGTTCAAAAGGTTGATATCTCCTTCAAACTTTCATTCTATTTTTATTTTCACCAATTGTTAAAAAAAAAACGCTGAATCTTTTTTTTTTGTTTAGAAAAAAAATTGCTTTTATTATAGATTACTAACAAATCCATTCTTTTCACTAGGAAAAGAACCTACAGCAACTTTACTATAATGCTGAGGTATAATACACTTCTCTGATCTCAACTTTACTATAATACACTTCTTTTATTTAGTATTATTTACTATAATATTGAGGTATGTTTACAATGAATCCATTTTTTTTTTTTTCACCAATCTTTTTTCGATCCATAACGTACCGAATGGATGTGGAACAAGTAACCAGATAATACCAAAAGAAACAATCTCTTAATGGTTATCCCTGATTATACTCTTGGTAGGTCAGTTTTGATTTTTACTAATGTATGATGAATACATGATAAAATCTTTTTGTTACTACTTTTACTTTTACTTGTATTCTTAATTCTCAGTGTGGAATGAAGCAATTCTTTCAACAAAACGAAGAACCAATCCATTTTATTACACTATGAATGATGGCTCTCATATCATGCTTCCCCATAATCCGGTACTATCTCAAAGGTGAGTTACTTGTATATATTTACTGGTCATTTATAAGCTTAAGAGCACTGTATCAAAATGTATCATTGCTTTTTTAGTAACTATCATAATGGCAGCAACAAGGATACCACTGAGTGCAACATTGGATACAATAACCCAATGAATGAACCCGCACAACACTTCACATGGGCTCCAATAGATGGAATCGAACAAACAGTTATTGATCAACCTGCTGATTCAATCCCTGTCACGTAAGATAACAAATTTAATTTTACTCTAACATTCTCCAAATATATAAAAAATGAAAAATAAATAAATAAAATGTTTGCATGAATGATTTTGTGCAGGGAGACCACTGTTTCCATGGAGAGCGACAAGATAGCCGACATACTACAAAACAAGAGAGGCATCAATGGAAACGGGAATGTGAATGAAAATACAAAAACAACTTCATGTGGCAGGAGGATTTGTTCAACATGAAAGGCCTTCCGGAAGCTTCGAGAATTGTAAGCAATGATTTTGTTGATTACTTACTTGAACAGGATGCTTTTTTCCTAGAAGACAATGTCGAGCAGGGAGTTGGAGCAGCGGTGAACGATTCCAACTTCCAAAACTGGAGCTTCAAACCATCAAACTTTTAGACCTACATGTGTAGGTTCCACTTATTTCTTTGCTTTTTGCTTTTATATTTTAGTAAATGTTGGGCGTCAAGCCACCAAACTATTTAATATCCACAAGCGATTCTCTCATCGAGGTTTCGAACCTACCACCTCCCACATGGAGGGGCATTGCCTTTGTCACTAGACCAAAGGCTGGTTCTCATTTCTTTGCTTTTTGTTGAATGTTTGCTTTCTTTAGTTATTGTTGATTGTTTGCTTTCTTTGCTTAATGTTGAAAAGAATGAATTGCAAATCATTCTTTCCGTTTTCTTGGAACACATAATTTATGCTTGGTATATCTCTCAACATTAATTGCAAAACTTTATGGACAATGCAAATCTCTCTTTCTTTCAACTTGCAATACTTAATTCTTGGTATTGATTCCTTTATATATGCATGGTAGACTTTTATGTGTTTGGTTATTCATTGCCTATCTTAATTTAATGCAATGTTCTAGGGTTATATTTTTAGTTAAGAGAGAATGAGAAAGGAAAAGAGTGCTGTCCGCTAGAAACCTTTAAATTCTTTCACTTTTTCTCATTATTTAAATCATTGTTTTGGTACATATAAAAGTAATTACTGCACTATGTTTTACATGAACTATTTCTAACATCAACATTACATGCATCTATATCTTATCTAAACAATTTTAAATCTAACAGTTGTGCTAATCAAGAGCTCACTAATTTATCATATTACATCCCAAATACTAATCCAAAATCAAATAGAGATAGGCAAAGGTACTTAGTAGATGACATGTTTTACTTCACATTTCATATTTCCATTTTCAAACTTCAAATTGTAGATTGAACTGCTCAACATAGTCTCAAAATTAAAATATACTTGAGGACTTATATTTAAATCTTACTGCTATGGATTGTACGTATAATCTAACCCAAGAAATTTGGTTAAGGCCCAGCTGGTTTGTGAGTTTTTTTTTCCAGAGGGTTTTGGGTAAGTTTTGATTATTCAGGGCCTATTCTTTAGATAATATCTCCACTTTGCCACTGCCATGAGAATAGCTAGGAGTTCCTTTTCATAAGTCGATTTGCCCAAATTCAAAACTCCTAAAGCCCTGCTCAAATAGGCAATAGGTCCACCCCCACCGCACCGACCCCATCTTCACAAGCATCAGCCTCATTAAAAAATGGCAGGGAAAAATCTGGCAAAGCCAACACCGGTGCTGTGCACATAGCTCTTTTAAGCCTTTCAAATGCTATTTTGGTCTTTTCATTCCATTGAAACCCATTCTTTTTGAGCTGATCTGTTAAAGGCTTTAAAATCACTCCATAGTTTTCCTGCTGTTCCGGTGAGTCCCAAAAATCCTCTCAACTCTCTAAAAGAACTCGGTTTCGGCCAATTGAGCATAACCTCAACCTTGCTAGGATCTGTTGAAACTCCTTCTTTAGTTATTATGTGACCCAAGTATTCTACTTCTTGCATGCCAAATGAGCATTTAGTCAATTTTGAAAATAGTTGGTGTTGTTTCAGCTTTTCAAATACTCCCTATAAATGCCTGAGGTGCTGCTCCCAACTCTGACTATAGATCAAAATATCATCGAAAAACACCAACACATGCTTTCTCAACTCCTCTTTAAATACATCATTCATTAAATTATGACATGAAGCCGGGGCGGCCAAATGGCATGACTAAGAACTCCAAGTGGCCATGATGCACCCTAAATGCGGTTTGGTGAGTGTCTTCCTCCCCAAATTTGATGGGCTCTCAAATCGATTTGGGAAAATATTTAAGCACCCTTGAATTCTTCTAGAAGCTCTTCAACCACTGGAATTGGGTATTTTTTAAACATTGTTAGAGCTTTGAGCTTTCTATAATCCACACATAGTCTCCAAGACCCATCTTTCTTCTTAACAAGTATAGCTGGACTTACAAACTACTAACTCCTGGTCGGTATACTAAAAAAGATAGAATGCCGGTAGCAGTTATACCGTATCTAATATAATGATATCCAAAGATAACAAAGATAGGATGAACCATAGTACAAAGTAATACCAGAAACAAAGTAAGAAGAAAAAGTGGTACGATTCACCTCTAGGCAAAAACCATACCAGCCATTTGCCCTCGGTGGCATTCCCGACTAGTCCGATTAAATAGGATTACCTCTCGATGAAAATCCGACTTCACTTTTTCCCCTCGGGCAACTTCCCGACTGTATCAAAAAAGTAGGATCGTATATCGGTCAAAATCCTACTCATATCGGCCCTAAGTAATTCTACTAGTTAATTATAATCTATAAAAATAATATTCCAGTATGGATGGATTCCTATACGGATACAGAAGCGAAATCCAAGGAAGAATTCATTTTGTTCCCCTTCAGTAACAATGCAACAGGTGGTGGATAGAGAACCACGCCTACTCTCTATCCACCATCTTCCACTTTCTGTCTCATGGCTGGAGTGGAACAAGACTCCTCAGCTCAGCCAAGCTTACCAGAGCAGAGATTCCCCCTAGCTAAGAGCCCTCTTTCCTAACTAGGTCGTCTGCTCCTCTACGTGTCGGTGTGATTCTCTTAGGGATGGCACCATCTCAGCATCAACCTCAGAAAGAGGCTATTGGGTCAGTTTTGATATTAATATCTATAATATAGTACATAATACAATGATTAAAACAAAAATCTGATATTGAGTGACAATGTACATACAGAAATTGTGGACATGATTGTCAACACACACATCTTTTTTTCAACAAAATATTATTCAATTTAAAGCAAATTTTATTAAATTTAAAGTGTGTAATGAAGTAATATAGATTCAAATATTAGAACCAGCGTATTATTTTTAAGTTTTTATAATTCGAGAAAATCAAGGGGGTAGAAATATATACAAGTCAATTTGCGGTGTTTAACTTAGAAAAAACAATACCAAATATAACTATAAAATATATTTAATATTAGATTCATTCTACTCAGAAAAATAAGGTGAGCATTCCGAAATAAAATTTTAGACAATTTAAAGTTTGTAATGAAGCAATATAGATACAAATATTAGATAAACCAGGCCGATTTTTTTTCAATTTTTTTAATACAAGAAAAGCCATGCAAAAAAATATTTATTATGACAATTTGTGTTGTTCAAATTACGAAAAATAGTACCAAAATAGTTATAAGATATATTTAATTTTAGACTAAGAAAAATAAGGTGATCACTATGAAAGCAAATTTTATTCAATTTGAAGTTTGCAATGAAAAAATATTGATCCAAATAATTGCACCTGCCTATATTTTTCAAGTTTACATATTGGGTAAAGAAAATGAAAAAAATATTTATTTCGACAATTTGCAGTGTTCAACTAAAAAAAAATTAGTACTACCAAAAATAGTTATAAGATATATTTAAGGGTAAATTTCGCTTGAGGTCACTAACTTTGTCATCAGTCACACATTGGTCACTTAAGTTGATTTGTCCCTCATTAGTCACAGAACATTTAATTTGTCCTAATCAAGTCATCCTATAACTTTTCCATTCAAAAATTAATAAAATATAACTTTTCCGTTAGTATTTGGACGGAATAAGCATATTAAATTAAAATTTGGATAGAATGAGCATATTTCGTTATATTTTGAACGGAATGAAAATATTCCATTAATATTTTGGACGGAAAAGTTATAGGGTGACTTGATTAGGACAAATTAAAAGTTCAGTGGCTATGGAGGGACAAATCAAACTTGAGTGACCAATTCGTGACAAAAGACAAAGTTTAGTGACCTCTAGTGAAATTTACCCTATATTTAATATAGGTTCATTGTACTCAGAAAAATAAGGAGTATTATGAAAGCAATTTTATTCAATTTAAAGATTGTAATTAAGCAATATTGATCCAATATTAGAACCAGACTACTTTTAAAGTTATTATGCAGTGTTCAACTTGGAAACAAAAAAACTACGAAAATAGTTATAAGATATATTTAATATTAGATTCATTCTACTAATAAAAATTATAAGTGAGCATTATAAAAGAAATTTGTATTCAATTTAAAGTTTGTAATGAAGCAAATATTGATTCAAATATTAGAACCAGCCTACTTTTATCCAAATATTAGCACCGTCCTATTTTTTCAAGTTTTTTATAATTTGAGGAAAGCAAAGGGAAAAAATGTTTCTTGAGACAACTTGCAGTGTTCAACTAAAAAATAAGAACTACCAAAAATAGTTATAAGATATATTTAATATGAGATTCATTCTACTAAAAAAAAATAAGTGAGTATTATGAAAGCAGTTTTATTCAATTTAAATTTTTAAGCAATATTGATCCAAATATTAGAACCAGACTATTTTGTTTGAAGTTTTTATAATTCGAGCGGTGTTCAACTTAAAAAAAAAACTATGAAAATAGTTATTAAGATATATTTAATATTAGTTTCATTCTACTCACAAAAATAAGGTGAGTACTATAAAAGCAAATTTTATTCAATTTCAAGTTTGTAATGAAGCAATATTGATTCAAATATTATGAGAACCAACCTATTTTTTTCAAGTTTTTAAAATTCAAGAAAAGCAAAGGGAGCAAATATTTATTAAGAAAATTTGTGGTTTTTTTAACTTAGAAAATAAAATAAAACTACTAAAAATAGTTGTAAGATATATATGATACTAGATTAATTCTCCTCAGAAAAATAAGATGAGCATTATGAAAGCAAATTTTATTCAATTTAAAGTTTGTGAAGAAGCAATATTGATCCAACTATTAGAACCAGCCTATCTTTTTCAAGAAAAAAAAGGTAAAACAGAAAGGCGCAACAAAAAAAAATTGTGCAATTAATATCCGAGCAATTAAAGGTTGTAGCGTTCCCGGGGCAAAAGTTTAGAAAATTTTAAGTTCTGTATAATTAATTATGAGCTTTTTGAAATAATTGGATAATATTTTTTATTTCCGTTTGGATGGCTTTCTTGTATGGAAAGAGATGCAATATTTTTTGTGTTTTTTTCTATCAACCAGTGTAAAATTATGGGGAAAAATAATTAAGTTAGACTAAAAAAGTTTCAGAATAGTGTGCTGATCTTGTTCTCCTTTGTCATTTTTTTTCTTGTGGTAGATGTATTTTTGGATCGGCATCAATTACATTTTGTTCATACTAATTTAATTATCGCTTTAGATATACCTTATTTAGAATTCAGAAAATTTTCTAGAAAAGTTAGCTAGATCTGAATTTGATATCACTATCAAATTATAGCAATATGGTTCATTGGTACAAAAATTAATAGTGTTAGTCAAAATTTGCATAATGAAATTTAATAATTTGAATCTTTGAAATAAAAGTAGAATATTTGTAATATATTAAATATTTTTTCTATGAAATTGATATGCAGACAACGAAAGTGATTTTGAACAGATATACATATTTGATGTGTGCCAAGTACTAATAAAATATAACCCTAAAATTTATTAACTTACCGCAATAATATAGCTTTGGATGTCGAATCAACAGGGATAGTTTTGAGTTTCAAATGATTAATTATTTAATTATCTAGACTAATTAAGACTTTGAGGGAAATTAAATCTAAATTGTTTCATAAATTAGCACAAATACAAATAAGGAAAGTTATGTTGAACAAGTCTTTAGGACTTTCGCCTTACCACAATACTAAATTTCATTTCCATTTATTATCCTTTTAACTTAATTTTCTATTGATAACTTTGAGGGTTTCTGATTCTATATTTTTACCATCCACTTTCATGGCTTAAAACCCTATTTAGTCTAGGATTCCAATATTACAAAAACATTAGCTATACACGGCATATCATACACGTATGCAAGAAAATTTCAAATAAACAGTGTGTAATGTAAGAAGGAGCTCGCGTGAAAATTATCTCAATTATACAATCATGGTCATTTAAAATTAATGGTGTACGAAAGGCACCTATATTATATATTGTTTATTAATAAGAAACCGTGTATGATTATGTTAAATCTCCAAACACAAATTTGTATTTAATAACCATGTACGATTCATTCGCACTCTCTCAAACTAAACCCTACTAAAATAATTAATTTCTTGAAGAAATGCCCCTGTGCGCACGCCTCTACACCTTCCCGTCATCCATCCAATTTAAGTCATGCCTCTTCATTTTCTGTCTTATCCTTCTCATTTCTAATTAACTCTTTTATCATGGTATAGAGATTTATCTCCCTTTGACTCTGGGTACTACCAAGATTTAGGTAACACGATATTGATGGTGAAGTCAAAATGAGATTAATCTCAACGAGATCTTTTATGACAATGCATGCATGTTTGTTGCTTTTTAACTCATTTTGCATATATGTTATTATTTGATTCATTATGTTCCATGTAAATCTCTATATATAAATATGTATATGTATTTGATTCTTTGAAGATTCTTTAATAGCTAGCAAACATGAATATAAAAAAATTAAAAACATATCATACACAGTTCTATTGAAATAACCATGTATAAATATTGTGAATTAGGATTTTTGTTTTTTCGCGCATTTTGTATATTATATACAGTTGTTTGTAGGAGCGGTGTTTGATTAATCTTCATTCTACACGGTTTTGATATGGAACAGTGTATGATATTCCTTAGGGGTTTTAATTTTTTCGCGCCTATTCGAATATTGCCATGTCTTTAAGCCACACTACCTCCACGTCTAATTAAATAACTCTCACTTGTTGATCTCTTCTTCCTCTTTATTTCCCTCCTCCCCATCACTTCTCTCTCTCTTAGGGTTTCTTCATCGTTGTCTCGTCATTTTTTTCTCTTGAATCCATACTCACATCTTCTTTCACCCACTGTATTCTTTCTTGATACCGCAATGGAGAGGGCTAAAATCTCAAGCCGTAGAAAGTGTGACTTCAACAGCAATTTGCCCAACCCAATACTTGTTATCAACTTAGTGCTGCTAGTAAGTAAAATCTAGAATTTCATAGGTGTAAAAAATATAACAATTAAACCTAAAAAATACAACATCTTGCAAAATAGAAACAAGTAACAAAGAGAGATAAAACCCGAAAACTCTTGTTGCAAGCCTCCACGTTGCAAGAGTTACACCTTCCTGTGCTGTCGATGATTCCAAGTCTAGCATCCAGTTCCTCCTTGATTTAATCCCCCTTTTCTGTAGATTTTTCATGTTTAAATAGCCTCAGAGAATATGAGTAGTTTTGGAAAGTGATTAGTTATAGAAAAGCTAAATCAAGCAAAAATGGTAATTTGTTGATAACCAATTTTCTCTCTTCATGCTGAATTTATCCTTCTTTAGAACCTCTTAACTATAGTACGGACTTTATTAAGCTCGTATCAAATATTTAAAAGGAAATTATTAAATACTATCAAAAGAAAATGAAAAATGAATGGGCCTATTTCTTTTTTTTTTTTCTTTTTTCTGTGGTAACATCGTTATTTTCAGAGTTGAATGCTCAACACATCGACGTCTAAATTCATTCAATTTATTTTGTATATGCTATAAAATTTCAATAACATTCATTATATGAGGTTGTAATTTGAAATCAAAATTTGATAGAAAAAGTCATATTTTTCACATAGATATTTTAATTCACTATTTGCAACAAAATTCATTCAATTTATTCTTCTTCTTTTTTTGCAAAAGTGGTAATCCACCTATTTCATTACGAAACCATAGAGTTCATGCAAAGCATAGCATCACTACTACAGAATTTTAAATCAGCACCGGTCAAACAACATCGGATTTGATGAAATCGGAGTTATATGTATTTTAGAACGGTTAAAAGTACCACCGGTGCTAAATGACTAACATACAACACCAGTTTATTCACAAAAATCGGTGCTTAATATTCAGCAGCGGTTTATTATTAATAACTAGTGTTGTATGTTAGACATTTAGCACCTGTTTTTCATAATAACCGGTGCTAAATAATCAACACCAGTTTTTTCAAATAAACCGGTGTTGTATGTTAGACATTTAGCACCGGTTGGTTTTGAACCGGTGTTGTATGTAACCGGTGTAATGTTTCAAACCCTAGACGCCTCTTTCTTTTTCTCTCAACTGATCGGTTCCAGAAAGCTGTGCAAAATTTCACTATTTCAACTCTCTCTCCACCCTCTCTCCAGTCCATCTGGTGTTAAATTCGGGTAACAACTTTTTCTTTGTTTCTTATTTGTGAAATGCTTCGTAAATTGATGAAATTGATCTAAATTTATGAAATTTGTAGTGCATTTTATCCTTTTCGTGATCTGCTTCACTCTCTCCATCCTCTCTTCACGTGAATTTCCATTCTCCATCAAGTAGTCTTTCTCTGCTATCTTGGATCTTTACCCTCTCTCCACTTGATGCGGTTAGTAAATGTTATTCTCAATTTAAGTAATTTAATTACATGCATGTTGAATATTGATTTAATTAATTATATTGTTATATATATAGTTCATCAATCTATATATACATTCGGTGAGTAGTATTGTATTACAAACCAAATAAAACCCAACTAAAAAATACAATTAAGCATATCACAGTAGGAAATATAACATCACAACAAAATCACAGATTAAACAAGAAGTTAATTATTATTATTATTTTCAATTCTTGTATAATTTTCGTTTGCACAGTTTTAATATTCATTGAACAAAAATACATTAAGTTTAATAATTATCAATTTGATTTATATGCTCAAAGCAAAAATTAAAATTTTGCAAACGAAAACCAAATACAAATTGAACGAAAACTAATATGTAACTTCAAAAAATAATAAATCAGATGAATTTTGTTGTAAATAGTAAAAAAAAAATGTCTATGTTAAAAATACTTCTTTGTCTATGAAATTCAATTAGATGTAAAGGTCTAACCTCGTATAATGAATTTTATTGTATTTATAGCAATTAATAATAGTTTTATGTTTTCATACTAGTGAGACATTTCCCTCTTGAACTTTAGACTGTGCTTCAGAGAAAATGAGGGAAAGCTGGGAGGGGAAGAGAGGGGAGGGGAGGGGAGATTTACAGTGTAAAGAGTGTACCTTCTCTACACTCCAATTTGAAAGTTACATAATTTGAATAGTTTGTATATATATATAGAGTTCACCTCCTCTCTCCTTCTCTCCTCCCTCAAAATTTAATGTTGTAGAGCAAGTGAACAAGGATAGCTTAGGTCCAACCACCTCTCTTCTCTCCTCCCCTCCCCTCTCCTCCTCCCCTCCTCCCACCTCTTCGATCTGGAGTAGCACCCTAATAGTAGTCAACATAGAAAATCCAGCATACCATACTTTACCTTCTTTTTTTAACAATGCACTTATGCACGAGACTTATCTATATAGGAAATATTAATTAATGATAAATTTGATACAAAAATACAAAAATATTTTTGTTGAGCATTCAACTTTGAAAATAGCGGTATCCCATGAAAAATTAAAAGACAATTAATAAACCAAGTCATTTTTACATTCTCTTTCAAATAGCATTTAATAAAAGAATTTGCATATATGATACGATCTTAATTAAGTTTCTACTATAATTAAGAAAATTTTAAAGAAGAGTAAATTGGGTATGAAGAACAAAATGTATATTTGCACTCAATAATTTAATTGTTGCTCTCAAAATAACACCTCCTTTTTGCACTTGGGCAAAAGTTTCTTATTTGTAGCCAACTGCTGTGTCAGGTGAAAACACAACACATGTTGGTAATTTGGCCTTAACTTTGTCATCCTAATTCGGATTAAGGTTAAATAAAATTCACTGGAAAGCTCACAAAAAGATCTACAACTTTGATGTTTTTTACTTCCCTCTGAATTAGAATGTACGATATCCAGAAAATTATTCAATTTGAGTGCTCCATACCTCTTAAAGATTTGACCAAATTTGTATGCCTTGTTCTTCACTTCTATTTCATTAATATGTGCCTCCAAAAGCACATGAAGCCATATAATTCAGATGTAGAGTTACATATCGACTTGATCAAAATTATCTAGTATATATGTAACTTGTGCATGCGTTGGCAACGAGGCTATGATGGCTATATATATGTTACAGACTTGATGAGAATTATTGATCAGACTGGACAAATTGGTTAATTATTGAAGGAATTAGAGAAAAAGAGAGAATTGGTAATGACGGATCAGATCAAACGAAAGAGATGAAAGTGGACAATATAGATTATAGAATACTTTTGGTTTGATTAACAATTGTCAAATCACGCTGTGCATGTACACATGATCTCCTATTTATAACAAGGAGTTACAAAATAAGAAAATAATCTGTTTTGTTTAATTTACAAATGATCTCCTATTTATAACAATTGTCTAGTATGTAAGTTCATTCAAGGTTAGTTTTATATATAATATTCGATATATCCGTTTAAATTTAGCTTTGATAATTTTATGTACATGACAAAGATAAAAGTTAGAATTTGTAGAGTTCTGATTTTTCTCTAGGATAAAAATAAGAGTTAAGTTCGTAATTATGGATTATTAACTTATAAGATTAGAACTCACATAAAATAACGAAAGAAAGAATGAAAGAAAGAAAGAAAATGAAATAGCAAAAGAGAGAAAACAAAAAAAAGGCACGTACTATAAATGTTTTTAAGAAGAATTTGATGCATCTTTGTTGTATATATATATATATGTTTGATTTTACCACCTTTGTTTATTTGGAGAAGGCCTATTTAAACATATTTCAATTTTTGTGGATCAACATTGCTTGAAAGTTGAATTCTTATAACATTAATTTTTTTTCTCTCGTCTATGGGCCAAGATATAATAACTATTTTTTTCATGTTGGGTTAATAAATTGACCCATTTAGTGAAAAATTGACCTCAATTTTCTACCTTCCAATTTTAGGCAAGCATCATTTCATTTTTCACTGTCAAATTGAGATTATTAATTAGTTGTACCAATTAGAATCTGACTGATGGAAGAATTGACTAACAACCAGGACTACAATAATTTCATATTATAACTACTGTTCAAAATTTACATCATCAAATTATCTACTAAATACATACATATACAATTGATAAGCTGCAATATTGACCTTCTTATACTTCTTGCTTGAGTTGATCCAATCTGTACTCTCCTCTGAAATGATGTGTGTGTGTGTGTGTGTGTGTGTGTATTAAACATTAAACACAACAAAACCTATGACAAGAATAATCCCTGCCATGACAAATGCTCGAGCGGTGACTCTTTCTGGCATCCTCCCACTATCAACCCTTAGACACATTGCCTCATATACTGGCCAGCAATTCACAACTCCAAATCCTGCCAGAAACACTTCCATAACCATGCCATTTCTGATCATTCCGACCGTGAATGCGCACAGGCTGAGTATTGCCACAGTGCCTAATATGACAAAGAAAGGCGAGTCTACCCCAAAATCGAAGAAGCCTTGGTCGTACCTATATTGAGTGTAGAAACCTGGCATTATATATATGTGTTGATTTCAAAACTTATTATGAGATTTTCTGCTTCATTAATTTCCCTGTACGTCCACCAATTCCGATATATTGTTTCAACATTCAAGCAGTGTTAACAATGGTATGAATATAGTGTTGGTGAGTTTAAATCCAGAAGGTCAGAACCATCACTGATAATTAGCAACACTATCAGTGACGTTTTTGTTTAAGGATGCGTCACTGATAGGTTCGCATTATTTACAAGTTTTCCACTGATTATAATTAATGACTGCTCTTTACAAAAAACATCACTGATGATATCGATGTATTCTGTAGTGAGACGATGAAATAATGTGTTAACAATTACTCACGTTGAATTGAAGTAAAAGGACATCATACACTAGCATTGCGACAACTGTACAATATTATAAATAACAATATAAGTTCCTAAATTACCTCTTGTTCTGTTCGTCGTCCATGGCTTTGCTTGTGACATTAAAACCTTGGGTGGAGATGTTGAGTTGCTTGAACAAAAATTGCATAATAGCGAAGGGGAATGCAGTGAGGCCGCGAATAAGCCACATTCGCTGGTCACTCCACCAGCGCCTAAAAGTGCTCTTGCAAGAGACAAAGTCGGCCATGTCTAGGATGTACGCTGCCAAGAAAAGGTATGCATGCAGATAGAACCATGGATTCGACGGCTGCAATTAGGTAAAATCAATAATACAGTTAGTTAAGTTACAATAGTACATTTTTTTTAATGTATTTAGTTTCGACATATGCTTCCTATATCCCCATTATTCATCTTCTTTAGAAACTAAAAGCCGATATATTAATGTCTGTCGTTGAATGTTGCTTACTGCTGAAGTTAAATTTATAATAAATATAGTCTTGGAAATCATTACTCAGCTATAAAAAAAAAAAAAAAAAAACAAGATTTAGATTATATACGCATAGTAATACACCTCTGGAAATAATGGCCTATTGTTGATAACAGCGAGTTGAGGTAGAACAGCATAAGTGGTAATAGGGATGCACCAAATGCCCCAAAATGCGTACTGCGAGTAAGCTAGCCCCTGTCCAAGCGAGACCTTTCTGACACAAAAGATTAAGGGGCAATACCTGGAAAGACCCACCTGAAATCATCCAATTGAGCCCCAATTTATATACTTGTGCGATCGTACCAGTACAGGGATGGTATGGTTATCCATAGGCATAGCAACTTTTAAAAGGACCTTTCTTTTCTGGCCCTTTTTTTTTTTGCTGTAAATTACTTAATTTTTAGGAGAGTGAGGCTATGGTAATTATGCATAGTGCGGATCGGTCTGTACTATGGATCACTGTCTTAGTTTCAAAATTAAGATAGTCAATTAAACTGTTCAACATTACCTATATATGAAAATGTACTCGCACACTAAATTTTACATTTTTTAGAAATTTTTTACTATTTTCTTATATAGGTAGAAAATCACTACTTTTGAATGGTCTAGAATTTTTAGATCAAGTGAATTTCATTTAAAAATGTAAAATTTGATCTACAAGTACATTTTCATAGGGAGATCATGTTGAACGGTTCAGATTGATTGTTTGGATATGTTAAATGAACATTTGACTGGTAAGTGAAAGCCACAAAAGGAATTACCTCATAGAGCCCAACAACCCACCTCTTACATTGGTTAAGCACATCATTCAGGCTCTTGGGTACTTCCCCGAGAAATGCTGGCTCGGGTGGGTTGCAAAATACCGATTTCCATCCTTCACAGTGCAACCGATAGCCGGTGTTGAAGTCCTCAACCAAGGAACCATAGCGAAAACCAATCTGAATTTTCAAAACAGCAATATATGTATATGATATGAGATAAGTTCTTAGAGTCAAGTCTTGCACTGTTTGTCTATCTTTCATTATTTGCATTTTGTTTAGAAGAATACATCACAATTGGCATATTTAAATTTGTCAGCAAGTTTTTCCAAATTAAATGTTTGATTCATGAAGCATGAGGACTAGATCCTTATTTTTGCCCAAAAAAATAATTGATTCAACTGTTCAAGAGAACCTGATCAGCACAATATTTCTTTTGTTCATGTATAGCACATCCTTTCTTCAGTCCAAAGGTGTAACAAGTGTTCTTAATATTGAAATTAATTAAAATACCCAGAAAAAAAAAAGGCATGATGTTGCTCAATAATTCGTTAAGGCTATTTATTACACTAACAAAAAGGAGAGGGAGACGATAATTTCATAAAGTTTAGCTTCTGAGATAAACATCACAAAATCAATTGTTTGAGAACAATAACAGAAAAGTAGCACTTACCATGTCTCCCCATTTAGTTCCGACCTCATAGTCACAACCCGCTGCCTGGATCGCCTTTTCCAAAACCATCTTAGCCCCAATTTGCTCCTGATCATTTACACCTTTCAATGATGAACCAAACAAGGCACACCTCGCATGAAACGTGTTGGTCCCGACATAAGTTGGCCCGCATAATCCATCGAGACCATGAGCATTTATCACGAAGATGCGCTTGAGTTCACCTGCATATATATCATTCTTGTTGAGTCCCTGAAAAAGCTGAGGGAATTGCACAAAAGCAAGCTTGGATGATGTGGCGGGGTCTAGGAAATAGCAGAGTGCCTTGTGTGGTGAAGTCGGGTCGCTGGAGTACATGTCGCAGTCCACTGTTAGAATTATCGGTGCATTTGTCAGGACACTCGAGGCACGTATCTAACAAAAAGAAGGGCAAATTCAATTAACATGATGATATATTTAAGAGGAGGGTTCAAATTCGTCCATTTTTTGTGTGACCATCATGCCTTTATTTTTAGAACTACCATAACTTAAAATTTATAACTTAAATGTCAAAATAAAACTGTTAATATGATCTATATCATTTTTCTATGCTCACATGAAAGACCTCGGTTTTCAATTTTTTTTAATTAGAACCAAGAGCTTGCAAACTTACAGTAATGTGGATAAAATATGGATATTGATATTTCAACCTATGGATTCATATAAAACCAAAATCGAAAAGTGATCATTTATTATGTGCATGTAGAGAAAAAAATATATATATCGCATCTAACCATTTTATGTTGACATATAAATTGTAGAATTTTGTTATTAAAAAATTAAAAAGTGGAGGTATAATGGAGAAACAAAAAATAGAGACATTTGAAGCCTACTCTGATTCTAATCTGATATGGAAAACCGAGGTTTATATTCATTAACATTCATATTCTACATGACCCTTGGTTATAGGATGTCAGAAAATACAAATGAAACTATATATGTTAAATTCTACTATTAATAGTTGGTCTTACCAGAACATTAAGTGCCCCAGCCTTGAAGTTGTGAGGAGATTTAGGATGCTTCTCTCTTGAAACATAAATCAGGTTTGGCATGACATGACCGGAGATATCACTATCTATGCTGCTCTCAAGTAGCACCTGCATGCACATGAGAAAGAACAGGTCATTGATAGTATAAAAAACTCACTAATGGCAAACTATCATGACGGTTCCTTAAATAGAACCGTCACTGATAGTTTTGCTAACTATCATTGACGATTCTTGTTTAAGGAACTGATGAGCCATTGATTATCAACGATCAGTTTTCTTACAAGAACTGTGACTTATGATAACGACATTTTATTGATTCGAACCTGAATGACCGCAGGATGGTTGTTGCGGGAAAAATCCTTCCACTTCTGAAAAATGTGTTGATATTCCTCTGAGGAAACTAACTCAGCACTAACATTACCTTTATCTAGTGCACTCTCCACCCTCTCTTTCATAGCTTCATACATCATCTACAACCAACAATAACAAAAAACACTACTTGCAATCAGAAATTAATTATGATGAAGTGAATTGGTCATTAATTACCTACCTGCATCATGAATCACTAGTACAGAAGATATCATCAGTGTCGGTTTTTGTAAAGAATAGTGACTAATAATATTTTTTTTTAAATCTTGACAGCGGCGATCAAGTATATAGTCACTAATAATCAGTGATAGCAAATATGTAAATAATATGAATATGTTACTGTCACTGATAGTGTTGCTAATTATTAGTGAGGATTATAATTAAGAACTGATATTAAATTCAATATTATCAGTGTCGGAATTGTTAATGACAAACTCACAATCAGCACTGATAGCACTTTACAACAGATCGCCTACAAGAATCTGTCACAATTTGCGAGAATAAAAAGTGACTATTACCGAGGATACACCGGCAGAAATTATTATTTCTGAAGATATCACTATTATCGACACTTTTATTATTCCGCAACGATATTGACAATAAAAATACTTTTATTCTCGCAGATAGTGACAGATTCTTGTAGACACCGATGAAGTATTAGTACTATGTATATATATATATAGAGTGAGGCTACGGTACTATGCATAGCACGGTTGTCCGTGCTACGGCTCACTATTTGAGTTTTCAAAGTCCTAACGGTCGATCTGAACCGTTCAACATGATTATAAACTGAATATGTACTTGCAAACCAAATTTTACATTTCGAACTTTTTTATTATTTTTTTAGATAGGTAGAAAATCACTTGATCTGAAAATTCTGGACCATCCAAAAACAGTGATTTTCTATCTATCTAAAAAAATAGTAAAAAAATTCGAATGTAAAATTTGGTTTGCAAGTACATATATTTTATAATCATGTTGAACGGTTCGGATCAACCGTTAGGATTTTGAAAACTCAAATATTGAGCCGTAGCACGGCTTAATCCGTGCTATGCATAGCACCGTAGCCTCACTCATTCATATATATATATATATAGAGAATGGCTAATATACAAACGTTTGTTCCTGGGCTCAGGAACAAACGATTCGGTTCTCCAATTTTCAAAGTCCAAACAGTCGATCCAAACCGTTAGATATTCAATCTATATTAAAATGTGCTTGGAGACCAAATTTTACATTTTTTAGAATTTTTTTACTATTTATTAAGCTGGTTTGAAAACCGCTGTTTTTTAATGCTGCAGAAATTTAATAAAAACAGCGGTTTTCAAACCAGCTTAATAAATAGTAAAAAAATTCCAAAAAATATAAAATTTGGTCTCCAAGCACATTTTAATATAGATTGAATATCTAACGGTTCGGATTGACTGTTTGGACTTTGAAAATTGGAGAACCGAATCGTTTGTTCCTGAGCCCAGGAACAAACGTTTGTATATTAGCCATTCTCTATATATATATAGAGCTGGGCTATGGTGAGTTGTGAAGTAAGAGGTCATTTTTACTTCACGCTCATATTTTCATTTTGAAAATTCAAACAACCGATCCGAACCGTTCAACATGTTCTAAATATTGAAATGTGCTTGGAGACTAAATTTTACATTTTTTGGAATTTTTTTACTATTTATTAAGCTACTTTGAAAATCGCTGATCCGGTGGTCCAGAAAATTTTACTGTTTTTTTACTGTTCACAGTGGATCAGCGATTTCAAAGTGGCTTAATAAATAGTAAAAAAATTCCAAAAAATGTAAAATTTAGTTTCCAGGCACATTTCAATATTTAGAAAAAGTTGAGCGGTTCGGATCGGTTGTTTGGATTTTCAAAATGAAAATATGGCGTGAAGTAAAACAACGTTCTACTTCACAACTCACCATAGCTATCTCTCTCTATATATATATATATATATAGATATATCTATATATATAGATATATATAGATATAGATATATATATATAGATATATATAGATATGTAGATATATATATATAGATATATATATATATGTAGATATATATATATATATATATATGAGGAGGGTTCCAATGCCTCCATTTTTTCATGCCTCCACCATGCCTCCATTTTTTAAACTTTAATAACTCAAAATTTAAAACTTAAAAGTCAAAATAAAACCGTTGGATATGATCTACATCATTATATCTATACACGTGTAAAAAATTATGACATTTCAATTTTGTTTTGGTTGTCATCAAGAGCTTGTAAAAAACATACTAATGTGGATAATTTCTAGACGTTGATTTTTCAACTTATTGATTCACATAAAAACAAAATCAAAATGTGATAATTTTTTATGAGCACATAGATAAAATGATATAGATCATATCCAACGGTTTTGTTTTGACTTTTAAGTTTTAAATTTTGAGTTATTAAAGTTTTAAAAATGGAGGCATGGTGGAGGCATGAAAAATGGAGGCATTGGAACTCTCCTCTATATATATACACATATATATGTACTAGTAATACTTACTAATAGAAGGCTATACGGAGTTGGCTGCATAAAATCTTTAATTTGATAAATAGAAGTGATGGATACGTGTGATGTATCCTTTAGTTTTATATCTACATCAAATATTTATGTGAAATTAATGAACATATATAACATGTGGACAAGATAAATTGTGTCACCATTCGCAGCATTATTTGATTCGACTTTTGTCTCCATATACAATTCCAAACCAAGAATAGTCACTGGCGTATAAAATTTTACTTTCCATTTCAGTTTGCAATATTTAAAGCATTTTGGACCCACATAAAAAATCAGAATATTTCAGTCTCAATAGAAACAAAACCTGATAAATTTGGACCATACCATCTTAATGAAATTAACTTAATTGACTATAGTGTGACTATTGAAAAGATAATGCAACAATATTTTCATAGAAAAGAACAAACGGTCGGTTTCGCCAACAGGAGATATTTATTTATATCCAATAAAACCAAGACATATTGTCCAATAACACAGCTATATATCTTTGAGAAAGGTCAGAGGATTAACACAGGCCATATATTAATTATAAGATTAAATATGATCAGTACATATACATGAACAAAATTAAAACATTATCCTTCTAATAAAAGTTGAGTGAGTCTATGGTACTATGCATAGCACGGATTGGTCCGTACTACGGATCAATATTTTCGTTTTCAAAATTCTAACGGTCGATCCGAACCATTCAACATGATTTCCATATGAGAATATACTTGTGGGCTAAATTTTTTATTTTTTAGAATTTTTTTACTATTTTTTAGATAGGTAGAAAATCACTGTTTTTGGATGGTCCAGAATCTACCTATCCTAAAATATAGTAAAAAAATTCTAAAAAAATATAAAATTTAGTATGCAAGTACATATTCATGTGGAGATCACGTTGAACGGTTCGGATCGATCATTAGAATTTTCAAATGAAAATATGACTCCGTAGTACGGACTAATCCGTGCTATGCATAGTACCATAGACTCACTCATAAAAGTTTAGCACATATTAGTTCTCAACAAGTTAAGAATATATACAAGTATCAAATTAATTACCTTGAGCTTGTCCTCGTCACCGCCACCGCAACGACGTCCCGAAGCAAAGAACGCCTCGGGCGATCTATCCTTGATTCCGTTGTCCCTACAGAACGGCAACCAATGACGTGCAAATTTCGCAGCCTCCATGAACGCAAAGAGCGTGACGTCGGCGCCACCATCGTCAGAAATATACACCGACAACTTCTCAGCAGGATAGTCAAAGGCCAAAAGCGAGAGCGCCGTGCTCACAACACCAATCGGTGGCTCCTTGTACGGATCAGCGGTGCACACAAACACATCTAGTGCTGGCCAAGTTGTCCGATCCGGTAACCTAGCCGGGAACTCTTGACGGTGCACCGGCCGCCACCTGAAAGTCTGTGCACAAGCCCACATGAATGCTAGGATGATATCGGATACTAGGATCGACTGTAATAAGACGGCCTCGAGGACGGTAGAGGAGGCGAAAATAGATGTTATTCGATGATAAATTAAGGCGAGGATAGCTAGCGAGTATACAAGCATATGTATGCGGTATATCGGTATTCTACGGTCGAGACAGATCATGTTGAGTGGTGGATTGAGCTTGGCAGGGATGGAGGACTTGGTGCTCTCCATCTTTTGTTAAAATTCAGAGGAGGTGACCAGTAAGTGAGCGAGTGTGGTTTTGTTTGCTTAAAAAGGCATAGTAGCATATATATATAGAGAGAGAGAGAGAGAGAGAAAGAGAGAGAGTGGCTAATATCAAAACGTTTGCACCAAGCCTCTCGTGCAACCAAGTCGTTTTTGGATTTTCAAAGTCCAAACGGTCGATCCGAGCCGTTAGATGTGATCTCTATATTAAAATCTGCTTGGAGACCAAATATTTTATATTTTTTGAAATTTTTTTACTATTTATTAAGCCACTTTGAAAATTACTGATCACATGGTCTAGAATTTAGTTGCACTATTTTTACTGTTCATCTGGATCAGTAATTTTCAAAGTGGCTTAATAAATAGTAAAAAAATTCCAAAAAAAGTAAAATTTGGTCTCCAAGCAGTTTAATATAGATTGAACATCTAACGGTTTGGATCGACCGTTTGGACTTTGAAAATCCGAAAACGACTTGGTTGCACGAGGGACTTGGTGCAAACGTTTTGATATTAGCCGCTCTCTCTCTCTCTCTCTCTCTCTCTATATATATATATATATATATATATATATAGAGTATGGCTAATGTGCTTCCTCTAGAACATCGGCCTCGTGTTTCCGGGGGCATATCTTAGTGTTTGATGTTCAAACAACAAATTCAAACCGTTAGATGTTCAATCTACATTAAAATGTACTTGTAGACCAAATTTTACATTTTTTGGAATTTTTTTACTATTAATTAAGCAACTTTGAAAATTCTAGATCCGGGTGAACAGTAAAAACAGTCTGGACCATATAATCTGGAATTTTCAAAGTGGCTTAATAAATAGTAAAAAAATTCCAAAAAATGTAAAATTTGGTCTCCAAGTACATTTTAATATAGATTGAACATCTAACGGTTTGAATTTGTTGTTTGAACATCAAACACTAAGATATGCCCCCGGAAGCATGAGGCCGAAGTTCTAGAGGAAGCACATTAGCCATACTCTATATATATATATATATATATATATATATAGCTGGGCTACGGTGAGTTGTGAAGTAAAAGGTCATTTTTACTTCACGCTCATATTTTTATTTTGAAAATCTAAACAATCGATCCGAACCGCTCAACATGATCTCCATATTGAAATGTGCTTGGAGACCAAATTTTACATTTTTTTGGAACTTTTTTACTATTTATTAAGCCACATTGAAAATCGCTGATCCGGTGGTCCATAAATTTTAACTGTTTTTTACAGTTCACAGTGGATCAGCGATTTCAAAGTGGCTTAATAAATAGTAAAAAAATTCCAAAAAATGTAAAATTTAGTCTCCAAGCACATTTCAATATAGAGAACATGTTGAGCATTCGGATCGGTTGTTTGGATTTTCAAAATGAAAATATGGCATGAAATAAAACGTTGTTTTACTTCACAACTCACCATAGTCTATCTCTCTCTCTCTATATATATATATATGAGGAGGGATCAAGTTACAACAAAGTTACAACAACCATTTTTTCATTTTCAAAGTCCAAATCGTCGATCCAAACCGTTCAACATGATTATCCAAATAAAATGTGCTTGCAGATCAAATTTCACATTTTTTTGAATTTTTTACTATTATTAAGTATTTTACAAAAAATAGTCATATTCAGACCATTGAATTTTGTACCCATCTTAATAAATAGTAAAAAAATTCAAAAAAATGTAAAATTTGATATGCAAGCACATTTTATTTAGATAATCATGTTGAACGGTTTGGATCGACAATTTGGACTTTAAAAATGAAAAAAATGATTGTTGTAACTCAAATTTGTTGTAACTTGATCCCTCCTCTATATATATATATATATATATATATATATATATATATATATAAAATGAAAATTTAAATTGAGGACTGAAATGTAAAATATATAATGTGTGACAAGTGAAATTTAAATTTAAGTTTTCACAGTTATTAAGTAAGCTATATATCAATATTTAGAATTTTATGAAGGACTGAATATATAAACACTTTTAAAAAAATAATATATATAATTAAAAATTAAAAACTACGAACCTGGGATTGCTAACCTTGAATTTTGATTAAAAAAAAAATTAGTCGATATATTTTTGGACTATTGCCTAATAAACAAGTTTATTTTCCAGTTATTTTCTTTCCGACGCAACTTATTTTCTTCTCCACTCATTTTCTTCCCAACCCAATTATTGCCTAATAAACAACTTATTTTCCAGTTATTGACTAATAAACAAGTTTGACCAAAACTTTGAATTTAATGACACTTTTGACCAAAACTTGGAATTGGCATCCCCTAATATGTCTCAAATTTTGAATTTGATACGTTTATTCATTTTTAAAACATATCTAACTTAATGGAGAAATTATTGAAGCCACAGTCACATGTAAAACAAAATTTTGCTTTTGAATACAATTTTTCATCGGACACGTTCCGCTTTAATAACAGTGAGGAAAATAAAATAAATATATGTCTTTGAAGTAGCACGTACAAATATTGAAGCAGAACGCACAAATCATGGAACGAATCGGATAGTTCCAAATGGACATCAGACCAATTTAAGTCAAATGTCCAGTCACACGTGCCCCGCTCCTCTAAGTCTTATCATGAAAATGACGCAGAGAGAATCCATTTTTTTAACTTGGAAATTGAAAAATCGACTTGTCAAATTGACTGATTTTTTTTTTATCGGCAACTTATCAATTTGTTTTCTCACTAAATGATTTATAATTTCAAAAAATAAAATAAAAATTGGGACATCAATTTGCTTCCGTGAAATTTATTTTTCTTCCTCCCTCAACGCCATTAACTATGGCATCCAGTGTTTTTATTTTTGTTCTCTGATTTTTTTTCCTGGACGCTATATATAGAAGGCGTCTAAGATATTTTTAATTTTTTCCAGAGTTCAGTTCTTCACTACAACAGTTTCCAATGAAAAATCGAAATTAGAAATACACCCAAATTCTAAACAACAGCTAATATAAAGTTCATTTAGTGAAGCTATGTACTATGCATACATAGCTTCTTACTATTTTTGTTTGCAAAGTATAAACAGTCGATCCAGTTCAACATGATCTCCATATAAATATGTACTTGTAGACTAGAATTTATGAGTGAGGCTACGGTGCTATGCATAGCATGGATTGGGTCCGTGCTACGGCTCAAAATTTGACTTTTCAAAATCCTAAAGGTCGATCCGAACTATTCAACATGATTATAAAATGAATATGTACTTGCAAACCAAATTTTACATTTTTCCGAATTTTTTTACTATTTTTTTAGATAGGCTGTTTTTTAATGGTCCACAATGTTCAGATCAAGTGATTTTCGAAAAAATAGTAAATAAATTCGAAAAAATGTAAAATTTGGTTTGCAAGTACATATTCATTTTATAATCATGTTGAACGGTTCGGATCGACTGTTAGGATTTTGAAAAGTCAAATTTTGAGCCGTAGTACGGACCCAATTGGTGCTATGCATAGCACCGTAGCCTAACTCAGAATTTATATCTTTTAGAATTATTTTACTGTGTTTAAATAGGTAAAAAAATCATTATTTTTCAATGGTTCACAATCTTTAGATCAAGTGATTTTTTACCTATCTAAAAAAATAGTAAGAATTAAATTCTAAAAAATATAACATTTGACACAAATTTCATATTATTTGGATTTTTTTCGATTTAATATGGATTTTTGAACTTCAGCTTTCCAAAATGAAAAAAATCAGCATTTAAAATAACCAAATGACCTTCACTGCCCTTCTACACGAATAAATGCTTTAAAAATAGAAGCAAAATTATAAAAATCATGAAATTCATTCTGGACATGGTGCAAATACCTCTCAATGAATTAATGACAAGAAATCACATGATCTTTAATGAAAACAAACAGAAAATTTAAATCAATTCAATTTTGTAAAAAAGATGAAACCTTCATGAAACCTATGTTCATTAATATTCTAAAACCGAAATCTATGTCGAAAAATAAGTTTAGGCTGCCTCAATAAGTTCAAAAGGCTTAAATCAATATCTCCTATGTCCCAATCGTGACTCAAAGGAGTTCATCACCCGAATTGGTACTGAACCGGTATCAAACCGAGGAGTTCAAACCTCAAATATGACTAATACTCAAACAAACCCAAAATCAAAGCTTGCAATAGCTTCTGCATGACAAAACGATAACAAACAATCAAACAATTGGAAAAAAAACCAAACACTAATGCAAGGTCAAGTTAGGGATAGGAAACCTAAATGGCATCCTTGCATCGCATTTATATGCATACACAGGGAAGTTTACGATACCAATACACCCCCTCTCTTATTTTTGTTCAACGGCCCTAAATCTTGGAATGAGGAGTGTGCTCGAGAGACAAATCTCGGGGTAATTAACGGCGGGGGCTTGCGCCCGTCGGAAGATTCAACGTCTCCACAATCAATAAACTCTCTCGTGCGGATATTAGTGAACCACGAAGTCCCTTCTCCTTTTCTCTCTTACCTCTGAACAGTGCCTTTTCCACATACCGCATACCATACCATACCGGAAGGAAAAAAAGGGTACTGACGCTTCGAGGGCAGATGACGATAACGCATAAAAAGACACCTCACAGCTATATATATGTTACAGACTTGATGAGAATTATTGATCAGACTGGACAAATTGATTAATTATTGAAGGAATTAGAGAGCAAGAGAGAATTGGTAACTTGTGCATGCGTTGGCAACGAGGCTATGATGGCTATATATATGTTACAAATGATCTCCTATTTATAACAATTGTCAAGTATGTAAGTTCATCCACGGTTAGTTTTATATATAATATTCGATATATTTGTTTAAATTTAGCTTTGATAATTTTATGTACATGACAAAGATAAAAGTTAGAATTTGTAGAGTTCTGATTATTTCTCTAGGATAAAAATAAGAGTTAAGTTCGTAATTATGGATTATTAACTTATAAGATTAGAACGCACATAAAATAACGAAAGAAAGAATGAAAGAAAATGAAACAGCAAAAGAGAGAAAACAAAAAAAAAGCACGTACTATAAATGTTTTTAAGAAGAATTTGATGCATCTTTGTTGTGTGTGTGTGTGTGTGTGTGTGTTTGATTTTACCACCTTTGTTTATTTGGAGAAGGCCTATTTTTAAACATATTTCAATTTTTGTGGATCAACATTGTTTGAAAGTTGAATTCCTATAACATTATTTTTTTTGGGCCAAGATATAATAACTATTTTTTCCATGTTGGGCTAATAAATTGACCCATTTAGTGAAAAATTGACCTCAATTTTCTACCTTCCAATTTTAGGAAGCATCATTTCATTTTCACTGTCAATTTGAGATTATTAATTAGTTGTACCAATTAGAATCTTACTGATGGAAGAACTGACTAACAACCCAAAGGACTACAATAATTTCATATTATAACTACTGTTCAAAATTTACATCATCACCAAATTATCTACTAAATACATACATATACAATTGATGAGCTGCAATATTGACCTTCTTATACTTCTTGCTTGAGTTGATCCTATATGTACTCTCCTCTGAAATGCTGTGTGTGTGTGTGTGTGTGTGTGTTAAACATTAAACATTAAACACAACAAAACCTATGACAAGAATAATCCCTGCCATGACAAATGCTCGAGCGGTGACTCTTTCTGGCATCCTCCCACTATCAACCCTTAGACACATTGCCTCATATACTGGCCAGCAATTCACAACGCCAAATCCTGCTAGAAACACTTCCATAACCATGCCATTTCTGATCATTCCGACCGTGAATGCGCACAGGCTGAGTATTGCCACAGTGCCTAATATGACAAAGAAGGGCGAGTCTACCCCAAAATCGAAGAAGCCTTGGTCGTACCTATATTGAGTGTAGAAAGTAGAAACCTGGCATTATATATATGTGTTGATTTCAAAACTTATTATGAGATTTTCTGCTTCATTAATTTCCCTATATGTCCACCAATTCCGATATATTGTTTCAACATTCAAGCAGTGTTAACAATGGTATGAATATAGTGTTGGTGAGTTTAAATCCAAAAGGTCAGAACCATCACTGATAATTAGCAACACTATCAGTGACGTTTTTGTTTAAGGATGCGTCACTGATAGGTTCGCATTATTTACAAGTTTTCCACTGATTATAATTAATGACTGCTCTTTACAAAAAACATCACTGATGATATCGATGTATTCTGTAGTGAGACGATGAAATAATGTGTTAACAATTACTCACGTTGAGTTGAATTAAAGGGACATCTGACACTAGCATTGCGACAATTGTACAATCTTATAAATAACAATATAAGTTCCTAAATTACCTCTTATTCTGTTCATCGTCCATGACTTTGCTTGTGACATTAAAGCCTTGGGTGGAGATGTTGAGTTGCTTGAACAAAAATTCCATAATAGCGAAGGGGAATGCGGTGAGGCCGCGAATAAGCCACATTCGCTGCTCACTCCACCAGCGCCTAAAAGTGCTCTTGTAAGAGACAAAGTCGGCCATGTCTAGGATGTATGCTGCCAAGAAAAGGTATGCATACAGATAGAACCATGGATTCGACGGCTGCAATTAGGTAAAATCAATAATACAGTTAGTTAAGTTACAATAGTACATTTTATAGGTTTTCTTTCATTTTTTTAATGTATTTAGTTTCGACATATGCTTCCTATATCCCCATTATTCATCTTCTTTAGAAACTAAAAGCCGATATATTAATGTGCGTTGTTGAATGTTGCTTACTGCTGTAGTTAAATTTATAATAAATATAGTCTTGGAAATCATTACTCAGCTATAAAAAAAACAAACAAACAAGATTAAGATTATATAAGCATAGTAATACACCTCTGGAAATAATGGCCTATTGTTGATAACAGCGAGTTGAGGTAGAACAGCATAAGTGGTAATAGGAATGCACCAAATGCCCCAAAATGAGTAGTTCGAGTAAGCTAGCCCCGGTCCAAGCGAGACCTTTCCAACACAAAAGATTAAGGGGCAATACCTGGAAAGACCCACCTGAAATCATCCAATTGAGCCCCAATTTATATACTTGTGCGATCGTACCAGTACAGGGATGGTATGGTTATCCATAAGCATAGCAACTTTTAAAAGGACCTTTCTTTTCTGGCCCTTTTTTTTGCTGTAAATTACATAATTTTTAGGAGAGTGAGGCTATGGTAATTATGCATAGTGCGGATCAGTCTGTACTACGGATCAATGTATTAGTTTCAAAAATAAGATAGTCAATCTAAACTGTTCAACATTACCTATATATGAAAATGTACTCGCACACTAAATTTTACATTTATTAGAAATTTTTTACTATTTTCTTATATAGGTAGAAAATCACTACTTTTGAATGGTCTAGAACTTTTAGATCAAGTGATTTTCTACCTATCTAAAAAAATAGTAAATTTCATTTAAAAATGTAAAATTTGATCTACACGTACATTTCCATATGGAGATCATGTTGAACGGTGATTGGTTGTTGGATATGTTAAATGAACATTTGACTGGTAAGTGAAAGCCACAAAAGGAATTACCTCATAGAGCCCAACAACCCACCTCTTACACTGGTTAAGCACATCATTCAGGCTCTTGGGTACTTCCCCGAGAAATGCTGGCTCGGGTGGGTTGCAAAATACCGATTTCCATCCTTCACAGTGCAACCGATAGCCGGTGTTGTAGTCCTCAACCAAGGAACCATAGCGAAAACCAATCTGAAATTTTCAAAACAGAAATATATATATATATATATATATATGATATGAGATAAGTTCTTAGAGTCAAGTCTTGCACTGTTTGTCTATCTTTCATTATTTGCATTTTGTTTAGCAGAATACATCACAATTGGCATATTTAAATTTGTGAGCAAGTTTCTCCAAATTAAATGTTTGATTCATAATGCATGAGGACTAGATCCTTATTTTTACTCAAAAAAATAATTGATTCAACTGTTCTAGAGAACCTGATCAGCACAATATTTCTTTTGTTCATGTATAGCACATCTTCTCTTCAGTCCAAAGGTATAAGTGTTGCTCAATAATTTGTTAAGGCTATTTATTACACTAACAAAAAGGAGAGGGAGACGATAATTTCATGAAGTTTAGCTTCTGAGATAAACATCACAAAATCAATTGTTTGAGAACAATAACGAGAAGTAGCACTTACCATGTCTCCCCATTTAGTTCCGACCTCATAGTCACAACCCGCTGCCTGGATCGCCTTTTCCAAAACCATCTTAGCCCCAATTTGCTCCTGATCATTTACACCTTTCAATGATGAACCAAACAAGGCACACCTCGCATGAAACGTGTTGGTCCCGACATAAGTTGGCCCGCATAATCCATCGAGACCATGAGCATTTATCACGAAGATGCGCTTGAGTTCACCTGCATATATATCATTCTTGTTGAGTCCCTGAAAAAGCTGAGGGAATTGCACAAAAGCAAGCTTGGATGAGGTGGCGGGGTCTAGGAAATAGCAAAGTGCCTTGTGTGGTGAAGTCGGGTCGCTCGAGTACATGTCACAGTCGACTGTTAGAATTATCGGTGCATTTGTCAGGACACTCGAGGCACGTACCTAACAAAAAGAAGGGCAAATTCAATTAACGTTATGATATATTTAAGAGGAGAGTTCAAATTCGTTTATTTTTTGTGTCACCATCATGCCTTTACTTTTAGAACTATATCATTTTTCTATGTTCACATGAAAGATCATGACATTTCGATTGTTTTTAATTAGAATCAAGAGCTTGCAAAATTACACTATTGTGGATAAAATATGGATATTGATTTTTCAACCTATGGATTTATATAAAACCAAAATCGAAATGTGATCATTTATTATGACCATTTTATATTGACATATAAATTGTAGAATTTTTGTTATTAAAAAATTAAAAAGTGGAGGTATAATGGAGGAACAAAAAATAGAGACATTTGAAGCCTACTATGATTCTAATCTAATATGGAAAACCGAGGTTTATATTCATTAACATTCATATTCTACATGACCCTTGGTAATAGGATGTCAGAAAATACAAATGAAACTATATATAGTTGGTCTTACCAGAACATTAAGTGCCCCGGCCTTGAAGTTGTGAGGAGATTTAGGATGCTTCTCTCTTGAAACATAAATCAGGTTTGGCATGACATGACCTGAGATATCACTATCTATGCTGCTCTCAAGTAGCACCTGCATGCACATGAGAAAGAACAGGTCATTGATAGTATAAAAAACTCTCACTAATGGCAAACCATCATGACGGTTCCTTAAATAGAACCGTCACTGATAGTTTTGCTAACTATCATTGACGATTCTTGTTTAAGGAACTGATGAGCCATTGATTATCAACGATCAGTTTTTTTACAAGAACTGTGACTTATGATAACGACATTTTATTGGTTCGAACCTGAATGACCGCAGGATGCTTGTTGCGGGAAAAATCCTTCCACTTCTGAAAAATGTGTTGATATTCCTCTGAGGAAACTAACTCAGCACTAACATTACCTTTATCTAGTGCACTCCCCACCCTCTCTTTCATAGCTTCATACATCAGCTACAACCACAATAACAAAAAACACTACTTGCAATCAGAAATTATGAATCACTAGTACAGAAGATATCATCACTGTCGGTTTTTGTAAAGAATAGTCACTAATAATCTTCTTATTTTTTTAAATCTTGACAGCGGCCATCAAGTATATAGTCACTCATAATCAGTGATAGCAAATATGTAAATAATATGGATATGTTACTGTCACTGATAGTGTTGCTAATTATTAGTGAGGATTATAATTAAGAACTGATATTAAACTCCAATATCATCAGTGTCGGAATTGTTAATTAAAGACAAACTCACAATCAGCACTGATAGCACTTTACAACAGATCCCCTACAAGAATCTGTCACAATTTGCGAGAATAAAAAAGTGACTATTGCCGAGGATACACCGGCAAAAATTATTATTTATGAAGATATCACTATTATCGACACTTTTATTATTCCGCAACGATACTGACAATGAAAACACTTTTATTCTCGCAGAGAGTAACAGATTCTTGTAGACACTGATGCAGTATCAGTACTATATATATATATATATGAGTGAGGCTACGGTGCTATGCATAGCACGGATTGAGCTGTGCTACGGCTCAATATTTGAGTTTTCAAAATCCTAACGATCGATCCGAACCGTTCAACATGATTATAAAATGAATATGTACTTGCAAATCAAATTTTACATTTTTTCGAATTTTTTAACTATTTTTTAGATAGGTAGAAAATCACTGTTTTTGGATGGTCCAGAATTTTCAGATCAAGTGATTTTCTACCTATCTAAAAAAATAGTAAAAAAATTCAAAAAAATGTAAAATTTGGTTTGCAAGTACATATTCATTTTATAATCATGTTGAACAGTTCGGATCGATCTTTAGGATTTTGAAAACTCAAATATTGAGCCGTAGCACGGACCAAACCGTGCTATGCATAGTACCGTAGCCTCACTCTATATATATATATACTAGTAATACCTACTAATAGAAGGCGCGCTATACGGAGTTCGCTGCATAAAATCTTTAATTTGATAAATAGAAGTGATGGATACGTGTGATGTATCCTTTAGTTTTATATCTACATCAAATATTTATGTGAAATTAATGAACATATATAACATGTGGACAAGATAAATTGTGTCACCATTCGCAGCATTATTTGATTCGACTTTTGTCTCCATATACAATTCCAAACCAAGAATAGTCACTGGCGTATAAAATTTTACTTTCCATTTCAGTTTGCAAAATTTAAAGCATTTTGGACCCACATAAAAAATCAGAATATTTCAGTCTCAATAGAAACAAAACCTAATAAATTTGGACCATACATTAACTTGACTATAGTGTGACTATTGAAAAGATAACGCAACAATATTTTCATAGAAAAGAACAAACGGTCGGTTTCGCCAACAGGAGATATTTAAATTGTTATACTAAAACCAAGACCACTTGAGAGTAGGTCCGACGGGCATCGGACCTACTCTGGTTCAATGGATTTAATCACCGTCGATTTGCTTTAAGATTCGTGCAGAATGCTTTAAAATTCGTGTGTGTTTGTTTCAATGTTCGTGCGCACAAATCTTAAATTAGATCGGACGGTCATCATGCTCATTGAACATAAAAGTAGGTCCGATGGGCATCGGACCTACTCCGTTCTCAACCAAGACATGCTGTTCCAAAAGAACTAGTCCAAATTGTCCAATAACACAGCTATTTTTGAGAAAGGTCAGAGGATTAACAAAGGCCATATTTGTATTATAGGATTAAATATGATCAGTACATATAAATGAACAAAATTAAAACATTATCCTTTTAATAAAAGTTTAGCACATAATAGTTCTCAACAAGTTAAGGATATATACAAGTATCAAATTAATTACCTTGAGCTTGTCCTCGTCACCGCCACCGCAACGACGTCCCGAAGCAAAGAACGCCTCGGGCGATCTATCCTTGATTCCGTTGTCCCTACAGAACGGCAACCAATGACGTGCAAATTTCGCAGCCTCCATGAACGCAAAGAGCGTGACGTCGGCACCACCATCATCAGAAATATACACCGACAACTTCTCAGCAGGATAGTCAAAGGCCAAAAGTGAGAGCGCCGTGCTCACAACACCCATCGGTGGCTCCTTGTATGGATCAGCGGTGCACACAAACACATCTAGTGCCGGCCAAGTTGTCCGATCCGGTAACCTAGCCGGGAACTCTTGACGGTGCACCGGCCGCCACCTGAAACCCTGTGCACAAGCCCACATGAATGCTAGGATGATATCGGATACTAGGATCGACTGTAATAAGACGGCCTCGAGGAGGGTAGAGGAGGCGAAAATAGATGTTATTCGATGATAAATTAAGGCGAGGATAGCTAGGGAGTATACAAGCATATGTATGCGGTATATCGGTATTCTACGGTCGAGACGGATCATGTTGAGTGGTGGATTGAGCTTGGCAGGGATGGAGGACTTGGTGCTCTCCATCTTTTCTTAAAATTCAAAGGAGGAAGTGACCAGTAAGTGAGCGAGTGTGGTTTTGTTTGCTTAAAAAGGCATAGTAGCATATATATATAGAGTAGAACTAGGGTGCTCTCGAGTTCACCAAGCCCTTGGTGAACTTAAGTCCAAAACTCATCGGATCGGCTTCAAACGACGAATCCGACCGTTGAAATCCGTCTACCTTACGAGTGATGCGTCTACATGCAAAAATTTTAAATTTTGAAATTAATTTTGCATAGAGTCAAGTGGTCAAAATTAGAAGGTTAATAAATTAATTTTAATGCATTCATTTTTTGACGTTTTTTGACCACTTGACTCTATGCAAAATTAATTTCAAAATTTAAAATTTTTGCATGTAGACGCATCACTCGTAAGGTAGACGGATTTCAACAGTCGGATTCGTCGTTTGAAGCCGATCCGATGAGTTTTGGACTTGAGTTCACCAAGAGCTTGGTGAACTCGAGAGCACCCTAGTTCTACTCTATATATATATATATTTATATAGGGAGAGAAACTGAAAAATTTTAATGTTGTAATAAATCTGATTACTTGCAAATTTTCATGATTAAATTAATAAATATATCATTAGTTATTACTTGGTTATTCGTTGTAGATTTATTTTGGTATAATAACTGAACCCTCATCGAAGGTTGAGATCAAGTATTGGAGAAGTGATGACACGTTAGGACGATTGATACAAACATTTTGTGCTACAGAGGAAGTGCAACATACTTGGAACCTCCTTTTGAAAAAGAACCATCTTTTGAATTTTATTATGAAGTCTTCGAGTTATAATAATATTCAATTTCAATGGATAGATATTTGTTGCATGTATGGTACACTGGGGAATTATGTCAAAAACAATCCTTTGCTCCACATAATTGTAAATTTATTTTATTTATAATTTAGAGTGTTTTGTTTATAATTTAGAGTGTTTTGTTTATAATTTAGGGTGTTTCTGTGTTTTGCTAGTTGCTACTTAAAGCCTATTTTATAATAGATATGTATATAATGACATTGAACTTCTTTTGTGATGTATGTGTTGTTTATGTTTGGTTTGAATAGCTAGTATTTTGCAACTGCTTCTTATCTCTTTAACTTTAGGACTTTGTAAATGTTGAATACTTTGCAAATTATGATAGGGAACAAATATGGTCATGGATCCATCTAAGGCTAGAGTAGCGTGTAAAGCCAATGTCAATTGTTAATCACCTCAGTCGAATGCATAGCCGGAGGTGGGCACTGTGTACAAGGTGCAGACGTATTTTAGCACAGTACAAAGTTGCCAATTAATGCCTTGTTGCTTTTGCTTACTTTATCCATGCAAGGAACTAGAGATGGAATAGGAATCAGGTGCGATTTTTTTTTTGGGATTTTTTTTTTTTTTACTTTTTTTGTTTGTACTTCTCTTAAATGCTTGTTCACTTTCAACTTTCAATGGAGAGCGACAAAGATAGACGGATACTACAAAACAATGGAGGAATCAATGGAATGGAAATGGGAATGGAAATAGAAACAACTTCAACATGTGTCAGGAGGATTGATTCAACAAAATCGTTGCTTTCATTGCTCGAAGCTTCCGGATGGCCTTTCATGTCGAACCAATCCTCATGACACATGTCGAAGTTGTTGTTTGTATTGTCATTCCTTTTCCCATTTTCATTGATTTCTCAATTGTTTTGTACAGCCGGATATGGTTTCATAAAGTCATACATGGATCTCTTGTAGAAACTATATATCTATACCTAGTTATTATACACGGTTACTGTGACCGTATATAAATTACCAGTTTCAGCGCCTTCTTATTTAGATTTGTCGCGGTTCACTTGTAATAACATTTATGTTAGTACTATATAGACACGGTTCCAACTTTGTGTACAACGTATCGATATTTTCATACATGAAGCATGAGAACATGGTCGCAGAACCGTGTGTCGATCATTAGATATTCTGTGTATAGTCACATTTTTTATTGTAGTGTATCGTGTTTACAAGCTATTATCCAAGAGAAAAATCTAGCATCTCATAGGTGCTAAAGATATAACAATTAAACCTAGAAAATACAACATCTTGCAAAATAAAAATAAGTAACAATTAAAGAGAGATAAAACCCGTTAAACTCTGTCGTGATCCTCCATGTTGGAAGAGTTACACCTCTTAGATTCGATGATTTCAAGTCTAGCCTCTAGCTCCTTAATTTTGATTCTCCCTTTTGAGTAGTTTTTCATGTTTATATAGCCTTGTATATGCAAAAAAGTCTCAAGATATTTAAGTTATTCTTCTTTAGGATCTCATAATTATGGTACAAACTTAAATAAGCTTTTACTAAAAATTTAAAAAGAAATTATTTGATACTATTGAAAGTAAATGTAAAAATGAATGGGCTTATTGACTTTTTTTAATTATTCTATGGAGACGTCGTTATTTTGAGAGCTGAAAGTTGAACACATAGACATCTAAATTCATTCAATTTATTTTAACTGAATGAGTGTAGAGAGCTTCTTTCTTTCTGTTTATTTTAACTGAACGAGTATAACTTTTTTGGTTACTTTTACAATATTAAAATTTTGAAAATGAAATTAACAGAATTAGGACTTCTTTTGCAGAAAAAACTAACTTAAGTTATGACAGATGTGTCATTGATCAGAATCTAATTAATTCATGATTGTCAAATTTTATGGCCACCAATGTATGTCAATGTTATGGCTACTAGTATCACATGAAATAATCAATATCTCAATCATTTGTGTTTCTCTTAAATTTTGTACGCTAAGTCATCATAAAATGTTAGATCAGTGTAAACATATCACATATAAATTGTTATCAATGTCCAAAATGATATTTATTTACTATTTGATTAATGGTACCCGTTCTGAACATGATTGAGTCAACTATATATGGTTAAGGGATAACACTTTCTACTTCTAGTGTAAAAGAAATTCAAAATCATAGCTTCTTTACTATTTGTGATTTAAAACTAATTCAAGAAAATGATATACTCAACTTAGGCGCATGTATCATAATTGATTTTTAAAACATGGCCAGGCCCAAAGTTGTTGTTGTGGTTACTATAGGGCTGGGAAATTAAGTCAATGTTTATATGTATGCAAAACGTGACTATAGGGCCAGGGGTCGGTCGGCAGCGGGCTGTGTTTTTTTTTTCGCTAAACCTAAAACGCGGAAGAGAGAGAAGAAATACTTTCGCGGGAAGGCAGGGATTTTTTAGGGATACCCTTCAGCGACCGGGCCAAATCGGTCTCTGAAGGCTGTAGGCGCCGATCGCTGAAGGGTTCGTCACTGAAGCACTTCATTTTTATTTTTTTGGGTCTTCAGCGATCGGTGTCCTAACTGGTTGCTGATGCCGGTTGCTGAAGCCCCTTTTTGTTGTAGTGAATTTTAAATCTCGTAACAAGTATTTAAACCTCATGCTTCAAACATTTAAACCTCACGTCTCTCTTCTCTCTTCTTCTCTTTTCCATTGCTACCTTATTTTTCCAACCTCCTCTCTGCCTCCTCTCCGTGCTCCTCTTCACACTCCTCTGCGCCCTCCTCTCCACTAGTCAACCTCCGCCTCCTCTGTGGCAAAGTACGATATGAGATCTTGTCACACCCCGAGACAACCCGCCACGTAATTCTACGCAAGACGTATACGTACACATCACATACATTATAATAAATTTCACATTAATTTCATAAGAAAATGGGTTCTACAAACGATCAAGAAAGACACGGCCAGTCAAATGACCACTTCCATGCTTGTTCAAATGTATCAAATTTACTAGAAAATGAACATACGAAATTAAAAATGAACACAAGTGGCATTTAATCAAAACATGATTCCTTCCGCTTGCTCTTACTCATGATCTTTACTTGGGCGCCTCTTCTTTATTACCTCCGCCTGTTGATCTCTTGATCCACATCCCTTTTATTTGTAGTCATTACTGACCTCGTCATTTCCTGGACCCACACAAAAGTGGAACGGGTGAGAGATCAAATAGTCTTTCAGTAAGGGATATTAAAATTAAATCCTCATGCAATCTTACTAATGCATTTTTAAAACACACACATGCACATGTGCGCGCACACAAACACACACTTCTTTAGTTATCTTTCAAGTTTTTAACTGGCTCACTAGGGGTACTCCAACCCCACTAGAACTTGATTGTGCAACTAGACAGGGACTCGAACAATCGTTAAATCTTCTTTGCCTCACTAAGGGAACTGGAACTAACTATTGGCATCTCACTAGGGGGGACTCAACCCACCACTATTTCAACTGTTTCACTCAACGGGGACTCGAACCACCGCAAGGTATTGACCCATGACAGGAAGTCCAACTAGTCCGATACTAGACCCAAAGTATATATTCCAACATGCGTTCAACGCACATTCACCCATTTCCTTTAACTTATCTATTACTTTCCACGTTCGTTTTGTTTAATCACACAAAAGTCATACTCAACACAACACATCCTATAAGTCCGTTGATCAAACAAATAATCATATACTAGTATTCTCTAAACAAAGCCAAAGGGATTTTTCAATTCAACATGCATAATTCCATAAATAAATAAATGCAAACAAAACATACAATTTGACAATGTCTAGGAAATCCATACATGTTATTGTGGTTCTTCCACTCTTCTAACACTTTGGGATTCAAACCTAAATTACGAAAACGCGACTCTAATTAACATCACTTGACAACACTTGTTTATAATGTTTAATAATCTTTTATCATTTATCTACTTGAACATCCGTTTAAAATTAAGAAGTAACAAGACAATTAAAAACTTGAATATATATAGAGATTGTGATCTAATTTGTTTTCTAAACATTACCGAAAATAAAATTAAAGGTCGTTGGTTGCAAATTAGAAACAAATATTATATAATGAATGCATCATAGTTTATTTAAGTAAGTCCTTTACAATATAACTATTTAGTAATTGCGATTTTATCTTTTCTTTTGAAAATAATTAGAGTATTTAGTTAAAATTAATATAGTTATCTCAACAAAAATTTAGAAATTGATGAATGGGATGGTAAAGTATAACGATAAAATAGATGAGAGTTAAGACAGATATTTAGAAACATTTGAAACATAAATAAATATGACATTATTTAAAAGGTATAGTGATATCAAGAAAATAGTAATGTGAAGATATAAAACAGAAAAATGAACAATAGAAGAAACGTTAACTTATAATATTATCAACTAACTTCTATTTACTACTAATTTTTTTATTCAATAAATTGAAGAGAACAAATAATAATCATACACTGGTTAATTAACTAAGGAAATTATCAAAGGTATGCGGAGAACATTGGCATATAGTAGATGAAATTATGTATGCAAGGATGTATAAAAATAATAAAATACAATAAAAATTCACATCATAACACAAAACAAAACATAAACGTATATTAAAATATAATCAAGAATTCAAGTACAACCCTCACCCCAGAGATGAGAAGTTTAGCCTCTCATGGCCATAAGCAATAAAAAAATGAAAATAAATACAACTCAATTGAAGATGGAAGAACCTTCACGCCTCCTAGTGAGTCGATTTCTGCTTCCTTAGATGATTTCTCCACTACTCAACCTCTAATGGTTATACCCTCTATTTCTAAGTAACTATCTAACCTAACCTAACAATGAGAATTGCTAGCTACAACTATGATTGAAATTGAACACATTGAACACACTAAAATCCTATCTAAAAGGGGTATTTATTGTCTTTCTATAAAGTAGTGGGAGTAGTGGAGATCATGGGGGTCATGGAGATCATTAGGGGATGTGGGGTCCACCCATGATTTATCAGGAATTGTCCAAAAATAGTGTGGTCTGTCAACAAAGCAGGCCTTCTAGAAGGCCCAGCCTGTCATCCGTGCGGCCTCTGGGTTATGCCGCGTATGGCATTAAGGATGCTGCATGGTCTTCTGACTTAGCGAATTTTCTTGATATTTTGTCATTTCGGTGGCTATTGATAATCATCGAAATATGATATTTTTGCTCTATTTTCGGTGGCTATTGATAATCTCGTATAGTATAGATTAGGGTGTCGGTTCATAGGAAAAGTGTATTAAAGATCTAACAATAATTAATTCCAGGTTTTAGTTGTTTAGTTGTTTAATTTGGTTGTTTGGATAAGTTGGATTATCAAGACAATTAGTAGTAAGTAAATGTTTTGTGTATAGAAGAAGACTTCTAGGGGTTAGGCTATATATCATTCTTACTCATTTAATCTAGTTTTTGAAAGCAATTGTATGCGGTGTTGTCACCAACCGCATGCGAGTGCTAAACCTGTCAATTATAGTTTATAACTCTAATCAGAATCGCATGCGGTTTGATCTGAACCGTGTGCGCCCTGAACTGGTATCAAATGCAAATTTGAGAGCTGCTAATCCTAACTTAGTGCTAATCACATGTACGATATAGCACCCTAATTGAAAAGGACTTGTAAGGGAATGGGATTAAGACTTTACCCTAATTAATTGCATAAAGATCAATGATAAGTCTCCATTACTAAGACTAGAAGAATTTAAGCTCACAGTTACGTCCTTCCTTTATACCTTCTGTAGTTGAAATAACCGAGATTATCCCACTATGAATCTATAGAACACGACATTCGTTTGCAAATCTATATACTAATAGATTTCTAACTGAGATCGGATCACAAGGAATCAACAGTTTCATCTATTTTCCTTATTGGATCTAGATAATTATACCCCAATAATAGGTCAACCTTATATGCCTAAACACTATGGTGTAGCTATCACCATACGGACAAGGTTAGCACGCACCAAATTAAGATAGAAATACAAATAATGAAGTACAATAGAATTCAGATCAAGTGCAAATGAAATGTAAAATGAAACTACTAGATTAAACTCATAAGAATTCAAGATTACATGCCTTCACCCTAGAAAGGTGTTGTTTAGCCTCTCATGGCAATATCAACAATGAAAGATAGAAGAAACATGATAAAAGCAGTAAAAGAGATGGAAGGAATACACCTAGAGAGTCTCTCTTGATCTTCTACATGCCGTCTTTATCTCTTGGCCTTCTTCTCATCTCTAATGGAGTTATGTGTAATATTTCTAATTGGCTCCGTTAGCAAACCCTAGGTCGAGCCTATTTATAGTTTACTAAGATACCTACTCCTGTCAAGATAGAGAGATGAGTGGTGATTCATCCATCATGTGTTAGTGGGCTTAATGGAACTTGGCTGCCAAGTTTAGTGATGTAACTGTTGTCTATCACTTATCGTATACGGCTGAGAGTGGTTACCGCTTTTTTTGTTAATGCCCCAAAAAAAATATCAATCTGCCCTCAATCCCAAATTTTTACTAAACCCTAATTTATAAACCTAAATCATAAACTATAATTTTGGTTAGTTTCTAAAACCATAAACCCTAAACCATAATTTTGGACCTTAAACCCTAATTTTTAAACCCTAAACTCTAAATCTTAATTTATAAACCCTAAACCCTAATTTATAAACCCCTAATTTTATCAACCCTAATTTTGTCAACCCTAATTTTGAACAATTCAATCGCATTAGGAAAATCAACAACCTGTACACAATAATTAACAATTCACCAATCGTTTCAATGCCAATACAAGGCACAAAATATAAATCAAATAAGTTATTTAGAGACTTACCTAGAAATAATCAGATTGTGGCCGAGATGGAAAGGAGGGGGCCGAGAGAGGAGAGGGGGGTGGCCGAGATGAGGGGCCGAGAGGAAGAGAGGGAGTGGGTGGCCGAGAGGGGGGTCAGTTCTGTGGGGTAAGGGCGAGAGAGAGAGAGGGAGTGAGAGGGAGAGAGAGAGAGAGAGGGAGTGAGAGGGAGAGAGAGAGAGAGGGTGGCCGGTGGGGGGGGGGTAGCTATGTGGGGTGAGGGCGGAGAGGAGAGGTCGGTGGGGTCGAGCAGGGCAGGCGGCGCAAGAGAGAGGAGCAAGACAGAGAGAGAGAGGGTCGGGCGGGGCGGGTAGGGTCAGGTCCCTTTTAAAAAAAATTCAAATAAGCGGACTGCTCCACTGGGTTGTTCTTGCGCTGTGTTGTTCTTCTCTATTTTAATGGACCTTACATGCATTTAGCGGACTCCACTTGCATGCGGATGGGTGGGCAACCGCCTGGCTGTGACTTGTGTGTCCAGAATGCTTAAGACAGAAAGAACTCAGAACTATGTCTGGTTGAGTGGCAACTTAGACTTTACCCTGGGCATTTTATGCCTCTTTTGGCCCTAAAAACACCAGAAATCTACAATTCTACATAATCAAGTAAAAATAGCAAAAGTAATCTGATTCAACCTATTTTTGACATTTGTAACTCGATATTTGATAATATTTTAAATTATGTGATAGGGAAAATCACTACTTACTTCAGCCCTATCAGCAACTTTCTTCAGAACCTATCAAAATGACTAAAAACACGTTTGTGGTAAATAAATCGGAAAATAGCTACTTCACATTTATTTTGCCATTTTCAGGATAAAAAGATAGTGATTTTCGCTATATGATTTGGCGTTATCAAGCTACTGCCTAGGTTTGATTTAATTGCAGGAAGACATAGAAGGAGAGCTAAGTCACGCTCATTTTTGATACAAAATCGCAGTTGCCGACACACTGTTTGTATTTTGGACATATTTTGGTCATACGAACTCCGATTTGGATGAACCAATACTTGTCGGAAAGAGGACACCAAGATCTAGAAATTTCGTGTCAGAACATATCCAAATTCAGTTCTAGCGAACCACAGGGACCTTTTGGCGGGCCGCCAGAAATTCCCGGCGCGCAGCCACCTGGCTAAAGACATATGAACTCCACAAAGGCTCCCGACTGAGACTTTGGCAGGTCGCCAAACTCCCACGGTGGGCCGCCAACAGTTATAACCCTAGACAACAGTTTTTGTAAAGCATCATATTTCGACAGGCCAGGCCTCCAGACTTCCATTGTAGGCTGAAAATCTGCCAACTTTGCACATTTATAAGAGATTTGTTTCTCGATTGCTGGGGTTCCCTTCCAAATAACAGTAACGCTATTAATTAAGCTGAGGGGGGAGCTACCACATATCTAACTTTGATTATACATTGGTTTTGGTCCATTATGTATCATTGCATTTGTAGTAACTATTATAATGGCAACAAGGATACAACGTTCCATTGAATCACGCACAGGAGTTATTGATCAACCCGATGGACGGAATCTAACAAACAGTTATTGATCAACCTGCTGATTCAATCCCTCTCACGTAAGATGACAAATTTAATCTTATTCTAAAATTCTACAAACTAATAACAAAGCAAAAATAAATAAATAAATAAAATGTTTGCATGAATGATTTTACTCTATCTTGTTTGCAAGAAGATAGACGACATACTACAAAACAATGGAGGATTGGTTCAACAAAATCATTGCCAAGTTGTTGTTTGTATTTCCATTCCCATTCTCATTTGCAATGATTCCTCAATTGTTTTGTAATATGTCGTCTATCTTGTTGCTCTCCATGGAAATAACGGTCTCCCTACGCAAAATCATTCATGCAAATTCATTCAAGATTAATTTTATATAAAAAATTTGATAGATCTGTTTAAATTTAGCATTGATAATTTTATATACATGACAAAGATATAAGTTAGAATTTGTCGAATTCTGGTTATCTTTTACTAAAAAAAAAAACAACAGGTCGATAAGTTAGAGGTTATCTAATAATTGTTGATTGTACGATCGCAATCGAAACCTATATATATATTGATTAAAAACATTAATATACATATTTAAATGCACTATAAATAGTTTTTAGAAGAATTTAATACAAATTTTATGCATTATGTAAGTTGTATTTATTTGATTTTGGGTGATTCTACATCGAACGTTATTTCTTCTAAAATTTTAGTTGTATTTAGTTCGTGTAATGCTTTTAAATCATCCTTAAATTTGCAAATTGTACAAAATTGTAGAAAGTTGCAATGCTTTTAAATCATCCTTAAATTTGCACTAAGTATGCAATTTTTTTTTAAATCTAAGAATAATCACACCTTGTTGGTGTCTATATATCCCTTGTGCTCTATACAGACATGACAGAGGGTATGTAATTTAGACACCGACATCTCAGATTTCACCACCTTTGTTTCTTTCAAGAAGGCCATTTTTAACAGATTTCAAATTTTGTGGATCAATATTGAATGTTGAATTCATGTAACCTGAGTGCTTTTATTTCTTTTATGTATATATGGGCCAAGATATAATAAGTATTCTTTCATGTTGGGCTAATAAATTGACCCATTTAGTGAAAATTGACCTGATCAGTTTCCTACCTTTCAATTTTAGGCAAGCATCATTTAAGATGGTTATTGGTTACAGTTGCTTTAAATGCATGATTAAGTAAATACCTCATTAGTTATTAATTGGTTATTGGTTACAGTTTTGTTATGGTCTCGAAGAAGGATGGGATTGAGAGTTGACTTCTTTCCGATGGTTGCAGCATTTCTAAGAAGAAATCTCAAGATGGTTGAGGTCAAGTTCTGGAGGTTTGATCCCATGGTACGACGATTGGTACAATCTTTAATTCTTGGTTTACTTAGTTTTAGATTGATATGTCAGTGTACCAATGTCTACAAATATTTGTTGAACCAGCTTGGGCAAGATATGGGCCAACCTGAAGTCCAATCAAGTATGGCATAAAATTGAGAAACAATTCTCAAGCTCTTAATATTCTCTTCTTTTCTTTACATGGGTCACTAGACTAAGGTCAAGGTCAAAGTCACCAGTGCTACCACTGATCAAAATTCTCTTCTTTTCATATTAATTATTTGCCCTAGATGTTCTAAAAAAATTTCTCCCAAGAAAAAAGAAAAGAAAAATACGTTGACCGGCAGTCAGGTGGTACCCAAGAAAGTCAGGTTTACAATGTATTTTCTGGACACTGTACAATTGATCAAAATCAGGTGTCCTAGTGCTACCACTGTTATGTACAATGATCTCTCAAGATGAAAGTTTTTCAGTCTCCAGGAACCTTGTTTGACTAATCTATTTTCGTTAGTAAGCCCAACCTAGCATAAGTATTTTATGACGCAGGCAGTTTATAGGGAAGAGTTCATACCCCCAAGTAGCTAGCAAGGACGGCTATAATAGATATTTCACTCTAGATATACCATGCATCGGGTAAGGACGCTGGTCTTTTAGAAACTCTACGAGACCACCAGACCCCCTCTCGTGTCATGCTCAGTCCTATTATTGATGACTGAGCGAATGATCTTCGGGGTACATGCTCATGATAGATGGAGAGGCTGGAGAGACCTTAGGCTAAAGGGCAACTAAGCATACAGAATCCTCAGGTAAGAACGAACGTTCTATCCAACAAGCACACACACGAAACCCGGTCTTGGGGACAAGTCGATTTTGGAGGGAGAGGGAGTGTTAGCATCTACTAACACCTTGTTTGGATGGAGAGTAGAGGAAGGGAGGGGAGATGAAGAATAGAAGGGAATGGAATAGAAAGAAAGATTAACTTATTTAACATCTTCATATTTGAATAATTAACGAGGAAAAATAAATTTAACTTCATTTTTGTCTTGTTTCTTGTTTGGTTAATTAAAATTTAGGACGTTAATGAAAAATTCTATAGCTGTTGTAGGTTTGTGACAAAGAAAGTTGAATGAAAATTATATAAGTAAGATATAAGGTTGGACATTTGTGTCATATTTTTGAAAATATTTGCAACAATTTTATTTTCCATCCGTTACACCTCAAATCAGGAGGGAAATCGATTCTATTGATTACAATGATGCAAGGTTAAACATTTTCCTTTTGTACCTTTCACCTCTGACATAATTTTGTCAACCAAACATGACTCGAAGGAAATTTTTCTTTTATTTCCATTCCATCCCTTCCTCTACTCTCCATCCAAACAAGGTGTAAGGTGGAATTGGGAGTTACCATTGAGTCTTGTTAACTTAGGCTGTGCTCCACAACACCAGTACAAAGAGGAAGGGGAAGGAAGAGAAAAGAAGGAGCAGCGCGCGGGTTCCCCTTGCTACAGTGAAACCTACACCCCGATTTGGCAGGTACGAATTTCAGAACTTTGCACAGCGCGTTCCCCTCGCTACAGTACCCACGTTCCTTCCTTTCCCTCTCCGATTACCTTCTTCTGGAGTAGTTGAACGTCGTGGGCAGACCATCATTGTGCGGAGTTCCCCTTCCCTTTAACGAAGGGGTTCTCCCCCTCTCTGAAGCACGCCCTTACTAAAAAATGGGCAAAAGGAGGGATGGATGTAAATTGCGTGGGAGGCCATTAGAGTTTACTAGGCTTAGCCAAGAGTGAAAAACTGAAGAAATACAGATTAGGCCTCTGGTGAGCCCAAGTAAAGAACGTATGGAAGAAATGGAAATGTTAAGGCCCACTAAAAGAAAAGGCACAGCTTCAAGCAGCGCTAGCTAGAGCGGTTGCTCAGATGGAGGCTCATTTGGAGTTTTGGGTCATAGGGCAGACAGTGAAAAGTGCTGTCGCATCAATAGGTTGCAAAATAGGTAAACTATGAAGTACAGGAGAATTGCAAAATTTTAGGGCTTTCGTTTTATCGAAGGTCCTTACGAAGACCTCTTCTCGTGTAAATCTAGTTCAAGTTATAGTGACTGTCAGTTTAAAACTATAGACATTAGTGTTTTTAATAGGCATTATGTGGAACAAACTTAACCGTTTTACTAGTTTCAATGTATACCAGATATATATGAATACTTAGCAAATGTATTGTTTTCTTATGAACTTGTGACTTTGTAAATGTTGAATTACTGTACTATATATGTTGTTAATGTTGAATATTTACAGAATTATGGATGAGTAATATTAATTGTATGCTTAATGGCTAGCAAATATGGATGCTAGTCAATTATAAATTTGATTTAAAAATAACATTAAAATCATACACGGTTCTAAATAACAAACCGTGTATGCTTTCCAAAATAATACACGGATGCCTTGTAGAAACCATGTATATAACCATTGTTATTGTACACGTTTATTTTAATTGTGTAGAAATCACCATTTTCAGCGCCTTTTTTTAGAGATCTGACACGGTTCATTCCTATTAACCGTGTATGTTTGGACTATATTGACACAGTTCGGTAACCGTGTACAATGTACCACCTATTCATACACAACACTCAATGACACGGTCATGAAACCATGTGTCATTAGCTTTTTGGGCCGTGTATGTGGTCGCATTTTCTGTACTAGTGGAACGTCACCGTGGATTAGCAACACTATCAGTGATGATTTTTTTTTTTTTAGGAACCGTCACTGATAGGTCCACATTATTTTACAGATTGGTCATCATTCATTATCGATGACCGTTTTTTACAATAACCGTCACTGATGATATTTTTGTACTAGTGACATTTTATTGTTCATCAGTTAGGTAATTGCTCAGGGGGTAACTTGTAAATCAAAACTTGGCAATAAAAAGTAACACAAATCGAACTTGGACGACCAGCGACCGCTGGATGGTTGTTGCGGGAAAATTGCTTCCATTTCTGAAAAATGTGTTGATCTTCCTCCGAGAAAACTAACTCAGCACTAACATTGCCTTTATGCAGCAGTATGCTCTCCACCCTCTCTTTCATAGCATCATACATCATCTACAACCAAAAATTTTAAAAATTTCTACTTTCAATCAGAATCGAAATTATGATGAAGTAACATGGTCGATAAGGTCATCTTCTTCTATCGGTTCGAAGTGCAGAAACGATAGAATTAATGAGGCACTTCTTCTATAGGTTCTAAAGTGCAAACTGATACAAAAAGTTGAACCTCTTATAACGGTTTGTTGTTTTGAACAGATAGAAAAAATGGACAATCTTTTCTATCGGTTTTTAATTGTATAACAGATAAAATAAAGATTGAATAAATTACCAAACTTAGCACAACACCTTTGTAATTTCGTGTTTTCTAAAAGTTTAATCTTTTGCTCACAAAAATATTTTGTGGGTCATATAGTTTCATATTTGTCGGCAAACTATTTTTGCTCTTGCGTAAAAAAATATTTAATATTTGAGAATTTTATGGCTGATTTAATTTAGATGATATCTTAATTTCCTCTTTTATTAAAAAGGGTCATGGTAAAATTAAGATTTTCCATAAAAACTAAATAAGGCAGCTTTTCCATATATTATGCATTAAATATTTACATTGTATACCGTTTAAACAAAATTAGCAGATATTAAATAAGGACAAGTATGGTATAATCAAACAAAAGTTTTCATTGCACTTAAAAATGCAATTTGAGCGCTTAGAATAGCACTGCTCTTTTTTTATTGGACACTGTTAACTTCCAATTTGTAACTTTGGCTAGAAATTAGATACTATTTTTGGAATACGATTAAAATTGGAAATCCTTTCTGAATTAGGTGCCGTGTAATTAGAGAACCTAATTTTTTTCCCTCAGCCACAGTGTTGTTTGCTCTCTTCGACGGTTATAATTCTATATTTAGCTTATTTCTCGCTTAAGTATTGGCCTCCACGAGTATATATAGCTAGCCTTTTAATTTTGTTTGCTTCGTTCAGGATACAAAGTGAGTTGTGTCAACAAGAAAACCAAGGAATGTATTAACTCTGTGGAAAAATCTTTAACTTCCATTGTGAGACAACTTAATTATTCGGTATTTCTTAAAATTCCGACTGTAATTTTACTTCCATTGTTTTGGATTTATGGAGGTCGATGCTTTTTTCCAATATCTTTATGATCAATGAACTTTGATTTATCCGTTAAATAAGATGAAGCTATTTTCCGACTCTGTCAATATCTCTCTTTATGCCCACCATTAGAGGATGAAACATTTTGTAATGAGAACAAGATGAAATTCTTTCTCGGCTCGTGGCAAATGCGTGGCTCACAACATCAAATCGATAAAAATGGTTGGTCTATGTACTTCTCACAATATATACGAACGAGTTGTTAACAATCTGGTTCGGCTCGGTCTAAGACTGAGTTCAAGCTTTATAGTTAGACTCGTAACATCTCTAATTGCAAAACTATTATTATCTATTTCACAAATTATTTATTTCGCTTATTTTTTTGTTAGTAACGTCAACATTCTGAATTGCAGACTCATATATATATATATATATATATATATATATATATATATATGAGTAAGGCTACGGTGCTTTGCAAATTAAAGAGGGTGTTTTACTTCGGACCACTTTTTCAATTTGCAAAACCCAAACAACCGATCCGAACCGTTCAACATGTTCTAAATGTTGAAATGTGCTTGGAGACCAAATTTTACATTTTTTGGAATTTTTTTACTATTTATTAAGCCACTTTTTCAATCGCTGATCCGGTAGTCCAGAAATTTTACTGTTTTTTACTGTTTACAGTCGGATCAGCGATTTTCAAAGTGGCTTTATAAATAGTAAAAAAATTTCAAAAAATACAAAATTTGGTCTCCAAGCACATTTCAATATTTAGAACATGTTAAACGGTTCGGATCGGTTGTTTGAGTTTTGCAAATTGAAAAAGTGGCCCAAAGTAAAACACCCTCTTTAATTTGCAAAGCACCGTTGCCTTACTCTCTATATATATATATATATATATATATATATATATATATATATATATATATATGTTTCTGTCTATATGGTGAACAGAAAATGGGAAGACAAAAGCTACCGATTCATAAATTGGAAACTAACACAAGACGACAACAGACATATTCTAAGAGGCGAGCCGGCCTCATCAAAAAGGCCAAAGATCTATCGATTTTGTGTGATGTCGAAATATTTCTCATCGTTTTTTTCCACCATGGGAAAACCTTCACTTTGCTTGGGGGAAAATAGGTACCTAACCTTTTTTTGCAAATTTGCATATTACTTGTAACAACACCAAAGAGTAGTTAAGAGTTTGAGTTACGCGTTAGAACTGCACAAGTTTAATTAATTAGGTTTTTTTATTTATTTTTTCTTTCCCTAATGAAATACATGGTTGTCCATGTTAAGTTGTGAAATCCAAAGTCCACAAATTACATTTCTTTGCTTGAAAAGTTTGATAAAGCATGCATGTTCTTTTCTTTATTCACATTTATAGTATCTTAATTATAAGAGGTAATTACAAGATATGGTAACATCGATGCACAAGAAAGGAACAAAAGGTATGCATTTTTTCAAAATGGATTTACATTTTTTATTATTAATATTTTTTTGTATTTTTTTCTAACTAAATCTACATTTTTTAATTATTTTTTTTAATTGAGCAGAAGAGTGGAAATTCTTGAGGTAAGTTTCACCACTATGATCTTTTTTTCATGTTATTGTAATTTATTTATTATTTTAGTTACTTATGTGCAAAATTAGGATTGTGATTGGTAAACTGTTAGTCTAAATTTTGTTTGGCCCAAACAGGATTTAAGGAAAACGTTCAAAAAGGTTGATCACGACGTTACTTTTGAAGAACTAGTTAATCAAGGGTCAATTCTATTTTAATTTTTTAATTATTAATTAATATGTTATGCTTTTTTATAGTTATTGATTCTTTTTTTTTATTCTTCCTCTTGCAGCTCCCAGCCAATTGAGGTAATGTTTTGAATAATATTTAATGCAGATATGAAAATTAGTTTTGTTTAGAATATATAAAGATTATTAATATATACGTTACTCATTATTTATCTTGGTAATGCCACATGCCCCAAGTATTGGTTCATTTCATATAGATGGTTATTGAAACTGTTTTTTCGTATAGGATATACGTAATATCTTCTATGAAATATATATCTATATATATATAGATATATATATATATATATATATATATACTAGGATTTATTGGTAAGATGTGATTTTTTTTTCTTTAGCAGGAAGTGAAGGTGATAAACATCAAATGGAGACAACCGGCATCACTTGAAATGGAGAGCTTGCTACAATTCTCAAACGGTTCATTCAGAACCTTCTCTGCCAATAGATTCCTTTGGTCTCTATTTACATTACAATTACATTAGTGAAAATGTAATTAGGGTTTATATTTTACAGCAGTGTTTCTATATAAGCCGCACTGTACTCAAATTACAATAAGAAAGAATAATAAATTCTTCTTCACAAATTCTATCTCCTTCTTCAAATATTGTCATGGTATCAGAGCCATGGACGAAACTTCTCAAGACACAGAACTATAATCCTCCTCCTCATTCACCTCCAATCCAAATGGCGATCCATCCCCACCACAGATTATCCTCCTCAATCACCCCATTTCTACCAAATTGACTCGAACTAATTTTCTTGCTTGGCAATCCCAAATACTCCCTATCCTACACGGCTATGGCCTCACCGATTTATTGAGCCGTCTCCTCCTCCTTCGGCTACACTCATCTCTTCCACTGGTGTTCAATCAGATAACCCAGATTTTCTTCCTTGGACCCAACAAGATCAGATGGTTCTTGGATGGCTCAGATCGTCACTTTCTGAGACTCTCTTGGGTCAGATGGTCGCGTGCAAAACCTCGGCTCATCTCTGGAGCTCTCTTCAATCCATTTTCTCTGCCTCTTCTCGTGCTCGCAAAGCTGACTTGCGCCGAAAACTTCACAACACACCAAGGCGGGGTTGTCTTGCTCCGAAACTATTTCAGACCATGCAAGCTATCGCGACAGAGCTGGGCCTTTATCGGGTCACCCATCTCTGACTGAGGATCTGATGATATGCACATTACTTGGAGGTCTTGGTCCAG
>JAJGRW010000723.1:61360-140918 GCA_025461045.1 Carex parvula
ACATGCCCCAAGTATTGGTTCATTTCCTATAGATGATTATTGAAAACTGTTATTGAAAACTGTTTTTTCGTATAGGATTTATTGTTAAGATGTGATTTTTTTTCTTTTGCAGGAAGTGAAGGAAGAATTATTAGCTTATACAGACGAAATAAAGAAAGCTGTTAATCTTTTGGGTCCATTGATGTAATGAACTTAAACTTGAGTAGAACTAGGGTGCTCCTAAGCTCACCAAGCCCTTCCGTGAGCGCGACTCTAAAACCTATCAAATTGACTTCAAACGACATTTCCAAACCGTTAGATGTTCAATCTATATTAAAATGTGCTTGGAGACCAAATTTTTACATTTTTGGAATTTTTTACTATTATTAAGATGGTTGAAAATCGCTGTTTTCCAATGGTGCGAATTTTAATAAAACAGCGATTTTCAAACCATCTTAATAAATAGTAAAAAATTCCAAAAAATGTAAAATTTGTCTCCAAGCACATTTTAATATAGATTGAACATCTAACGGTTTGAAAATATCGTTTGAAGTCAATTCGATAGGTTTAGAGTCGCGCTCACGAAGGGCTTGGTGAGCTTAGGAGCACCCTAGTTCTACTCAAACTTTTTCTATATCACTGAAATTTATCATTAGCCTAAATGCTGATTTCAAGTTGATTAATGATGTATAGGCTTTGTCAAATGAAAGTCTATATAGTTGGAAATACGTATCTAGTATAATTGAGGCCTCAATGTGCACAATGAGATTCAATTGAAAACAAAAAAAAATGTTAAAGAAAAGCGAAATATACTGACAAGATGGTATTTTGTAATTTCATGACATTCCAAATATCAATAAGTTGAAGACGTAAACGTGTTAGAGAATTTGGAGAAAGAACTTGTGGATACTAGTCAATCAGATTCAGTTCAAAAAGGTTGACGTCTCCTTCAAACGTTTCAGTTTTAATTTTATTTTCCAATTGTGAACAAAAAATACTTGTTTTTTTGATTGTCCGAGCCTTTCCTTTTCACTAGGAAAAGAATCTTGCTTCTATTTATTGTCCAGTACTAGTACTTTTTTAGGTTTTAAATCCTCCATTTATTTTTCCTAATTTCATTTTTATTGAAAACCTAATGTTGATATTCCCTTTATGGTATCCCTAATGTGAACAAGTAAACAAGATTAACCAAAAGAAACAATCTCTTTATGGTTATCCCTGATTATACTCCTGGTAGGTCGGTTTTGATTTTGTCAGATGAATATATGATAAAATATTTTTGTTTAAACTTTTACTTTTACTTGTATTCTTATTTCTCAGTGTGGAATGTACCAATTCTTTCAACAAAATGAAGAACCTAGTCCCTTTTCATATTCTATGAATGATGGACAGCAAGTGGTGCCTCCAAATAATCCGATGCTACCTCAAAGGTGAGTTACTTTGTCAGATTAGAAGTACCCAGGTACTGGTATGTACTGGTCATTTAAGCATAAGAGCATTGTGTCAATATGTATCACTGTATTTTTTAGTGACTATGAGGTCAACATTGGATAAACTCCCAATGAAGGAAACCCTGCACAAGACATCAATGGGCCTAGATTGATGGAATCAAAACAAACAGTTATTGATCAACACGCTTGATTTGATCCTGTCCCACGGAGAGATGACAAATGCATTTTACTCTAACATTCTCCAAATGCATCAACAAATGCAGACAAATAAATAAATAAAATGGTTCGCATCAATGATTGTGCATAGGGAAGGACCGTTGTGTTGCCATGGAGAGCTACAAGGTAGACGAATATACTACAGAAACAAGGGGAGGGAATCAAATGGAAATGGTGGAATGGAAAATACGAACAGCAACAGTGTCGACATGTTCAGCAGGAGGATTTGTTCGAACATAATGGCCTTCCGGTAGCTTCGAGCAATGAAAGAAATGATTTTGTTGATAACTTATTTGAACAGAATCTTTTTTTCCCGGAAGACAATGTCAAGCAGGGAGTTGGATCAGCGGTGCACCATTCCAACTTCCAAAACTGGACCTTCAAACCATCATACTTTTAGACCTACATGTGTCAGTTCCATTTATTTATTTGCTTTTTGTTGAATATTTGCTTATTGTTTCTTGTTTGCTTTCTTTGTTGAAGAACTCTCCACATGCAAAACTTTATGCTTGTTATGGATAGAGATTTGGATATTTTAAGGGAAGTCCTTTATATATGCATGGTAGACTTGTATGTGCTTGCCAATCTTAATTTAATTCTGTGTTCCAGGGTTATATTTCTTAGTTAAAGAGAGAATTAGAAAGGAAAAGAGTGGTTTTGAGAAACCTTTAGATTCTTTCACTTTTTCTCATTATTTAATTAATTATTTTGGTACATATAGAAGTATTTACTGCACTATGTTTTACATGAACTATTTCTAACATCAAGATTACATGCATCTATCTAGCTTATCTAAACAATTTTAAATCTAACTTAATAGTTGTATTGATTACAACTGTGTATGATATTTATTCATTTACACAAATGGCGGGTCTGTTCTGCAAGCCCAATATTGTTTAATAAGTTACAAAAATTGTAAAAAAATTTATAGATAGATGTGATATTGGTCAGTTATATTTTTTTTACTAATTAAAGACATTGTACGAAATAAAAATATATTTATAGATGTGATGTTGGATGAACATTATCATTTTTTATAAAAAGAAAACTAAGCTGCAATTTCTATAAAATTATTAAGACTATGGAAAATTATAGAGCTGTGAAATTATATATGTTTACAATTGTTTACCAAGTAGAAAAACTTACATATATTCTTCCAACTATTTTATTAGAAATATACATGATATCGAGATTCTCCGTTTATTGCGGAGAAATTCTTTTTTCAAAGTAAAATTAGCTATAAATAAATAATTACTTTACAAAAGTATCAGAAAACATGGAAAGAAACTTTTACATGCAACTTGTATCTATTTTTTCTCATAATCCCAACCAATGAAAATGTGATCCGGCCCTATTTCTCGGGATATAGCGCACTTAGAGCAACTTAACAAATAGGAAATCATAGTAGATTAGTAGTGAAAGAAATAAGTCACAGGAATATCCATTTCGTTATGTCATGTCGCGTCCAAGGATAGAACTAGAAAATTAAAATTGGCGGGGACTAAATCAGTTATTGTAGTGTAATTGTGTTTTATGAGGGGGCTAATATGTATAAGTACTTGTATAAATTATAAACTATAAAGGACTAAAGTGCTAATTATAATTTATAGAGGTAGCTAAGCCACCACTAACTAATACTACGTTCCGCCACTAGTCATGTCACGTCGACTGTTTAAAAGTAGACTGCGTATGGTAGTTATTTTAGAGGTAATATTTTTTGTACTTCAATTTATTTCACAATTAGAAGTTCAAAAAAAATTGTTTAATTTTTCGAAATGGAAATTACAGGGCAAAAATAAATCAGCAATTTAATAAAATATTGAAAATTAATTCTCTGGATAATTTTTACGCCATAGTTGTACTTAGATGTCTAAATTTAAGAAAATTTTACCAACATATCAATTAAATTCTATGTTATCCTTCTAAAATATAAAAATAATTTTCTGCCTTAATTTTTTACACTAAAACAATCAATTTTTTCCGTGTCTGTTTTCTCTCCTCTACGGTTATAGTTCTATATTTAGATTAGTTCTCGCTAAGTTTTCCCCTGTATGATGAGCTGTGTATATATAGCCATTCCATTTTGTTTGCTTCGCTCAGGATTATGTATAAAGACAACTCAGGTATTGTTTTCTTTTGATTTCCTCCTTTCTCATCTTCAAGAATCGCCATTTCATTCGAGTATTGGATCAATTCTTTATGAAATTACTGATTTTCCAGTAAAATTTAGACGATTAATTTTGAGACTAATTATTGGTTATTTTCTTCATTTACTTATATATTTTTTTGTTAACGTTATTTTGTTTGAAACTCGTTTTTTAGCTCGTGCAAGAAGATGAAACTATTTTTCGACTCTTTCCCTATCTCTTTGTGTGTCCACCACAAGAGGAAAAACTTAATTAGTTACTATCTTCTTTTCCTCCTTTCTCATCTCCACAAAATTTTCTTTTCCCTTGTTTCTCATCTCCATAAATTTTTCTTTTCCTCCTTTCTGATCTCCATTAATGCTCATTTCATTTGAGGGTTGAACCACTTAATTCTTTATCCAATTACTAATCATCCTTTCACCAAAATTTAGACGATTAATTTTGAGACTACATATTGGGTATTTTCTCAAAATTCTGACTGTAATTTAACTTCCAATGTTTTGGGTTTATGGAGGTCGCTGCAATTTTCCAATATCTTTATTTGATCACGGCACTTTGATTTATCCGCTGAAAAAAAGAATGATTTATTTCCCTTTTTTATTTGTTGGTAACGTCAACTTTCTGAATTGCAACTCATCATATATGTGTTTTTGACTATGATGAACAGAAAATGGGGAGAAACAAGCTACAGATTAAGAAAATTGACCTAAGCAGCGGCCGACAAGTGACATACTCGAAACGGCGATTGGGCATCATCAAAAAGGCCAAAGAACTATCAATTTTGTGTGATGTTGATGTCCTCCTCCTCATTTTTTCCACCTCTGGAAAACCTACACTTTGCTTGGGGCCAAATAGGTACCTGACCCCTTTTTGCAAATTTGCATATTACTTGCAATAACACCAAAGAGTAGTTAAGAGTTTGAGTTAGGAGTTAAAACAACACATCTAAAATTAATTGGGGTTCTTTTCTTTCTTTCTTTTTTTCCTTCCCTAATGAAATACATGGTTTTCTTTAAGTTGTGGAATCCAAAGTCCACATATTACATTTCCTTATAAAGTTTGATAAAGCATGCTTGTTTTTTTTCTTGTTGTCATTTATAGCAACTTCGAAGATGTAATTACAAAATATGGTAGCTTCAGTGCACCAGAAAGGAACAAAAGGTATGCATTTTTCAAAATTCATTTACATTTATTATTATTATTTTTTGCATTTCTCTAACTAAATCTCCCTTTTTTTTTCAATTGAACAGAAGACTTGAAAGCCTTGAGGAAAGTATCAAAACTATAATTTTTTTTAGATTTATTGTAATTTATTTATTATTTTAGTTACTTATTTTCAATTTGTTTGATTAGTGTAATTGTTATTGGTAAATTGTTAGTCTAAATTTTGTTTGGCTGAAATAGGCTTTAAGGAAAACATTCAAAAAAAGTGATCACGAGGTTAATACGGCACAACTAGATTATCTAAGGTCAGTTTTATTTTATTTAGTTAATTATTAATTAATATGTTATGCTTTTTTTATAGTTATTGATTATTTTTTTTGTTCTTCTTTCTTGCAGCTCCCAGCCAGTTGAGGTAATGTTTTGAAAAGGCTGATATGATAAATCCAAGCACTATAGGAATAATAATTAATGCAGATATAAAGATTAGCTTTTATTAGAATATATAATTATTATTAACATTTAAATTACTCATTATCTTGGTATTGCAGCCCACAGACCCCAATTATTGGTTCATTTCATATAGGTGATTATTGAAAACTGTTTTTCTTTTCTTTGTATAGGATATACGAAATATCTTGTATAGGATTTTTTTTTTAAATGTAATTTTCTTTTATTTTGCAGGAAGTAAAGCAAAAATTATTAAATTACACAGACGAAATAAATAAAGCTGTTAATCTTTTGGGTCCATTGATGTAAGAACTTAAACTTTTTCTATACTATTGAAATTTATCATTAGCCCAGATGCTGTTATCAAGTTGGTTAAATGATGTATAGGCTTTGTGAATGAAGTCTATATATATTGAATAATATCTAGTATAATTGAGGTCTCAATGTTTACAATGAATTCAATTGAAACAAAAACAAAGTGTGAAAGAAAAGCGAAAAAATATTAACAAGATGGTATTCTGTAATTTTCAGTGACATTCCATATATCAATGAGATTGAAGATGTAAACGTGTTAGAGAATTTGGAGAAAGGACTTGTGGATCTAGTTAATCATGTTCGAGTTCAAAAGGTTGATATCTCCTTCAAACTTTCATTCTATTTTTATTTTCACCAATTGTTAAAAAAAAAACACTGAATCTTTTTTTTTTGTTTAGAAAAAAAATTGTTTTTATTATAGATTACTAACAAATCCATTATTTTCACTAGGAAAAGAACCTACAGCAACTTTACTATAATGCTGAGGTATAATACACTTCTCTGATCTCAACTTTACTATAATACACTTCTTTTATTTAGTATTATTTACTATAATACTGAGGTATGTTTACAATGAATCCATTTTTTTTTTATTTTCACCAATCTTTTTTCAATCCATAACGTACCGAATGGATGTGGAACAAGTAAACCAGATAATACCAAAAGAAACAATCTCTTAATGGTTATCCCTGATTATACTCTTGGTAGGTCAGTTTTGATTTTTAGTAATGTATGATGAATACATGATAAAATCTTTTTGTTACTACTTTTACTTTTACTTGTATTCTTAATTCTCAGTGTGGAATGAAGCAATTCTTTCAGCAAAATGAAGAACCAAATCCATTTTATTACACTATGAATGATGGCTCTCATATCATGCTTCCCCATAATCCGGTACTATCTCAAAGGTGAGTTACTTGTATAAATTTACTGGTCATTTATAAGCTTAAGAGCACTGTGTCAAAATGTATCATTGCATTTTTAGTAACTATCATAATGGCAGCAGCAAGGATACCACTGAGTGCAACATTGGATACAATAACCCAATGAATGAACCCGCACAACACTTCACATGGGCTCCAATAGATGGAATCGAACAAACAGTTATTGATCAACCTGCTGATTCAATCCCTGTCACGTAAGATAACAAATTTAATTTTACTCTAACATTCTCCAAATATATAAAAAAATGAAAAAATAAATAAATAAAACGTTTGCATGAATGATTTTGTGCAGGGAGACCACTGTTTCCATGGAGAGCGACAAGATAGCCGACATACTACAAAACAAGAGAGGCATCAATGGAAACGGGAATGTGAATGAAAATACAAAAAACAACTTCATGTGGCAGGAGGATTTGTTCAACATGAAAGGCCTTCCGGAAGCTTCGAGAATTGGAAGCAATGATTTTGTTGATTACTTACTTGAACAGGATGCTTTTTTCCTAGAAGACAATGTCGAGCAGGGAGTTGGAGCAGCGGTGAACGATTCCAACTTCCAAAACTGGAGCTTCAAACCATCAAACTTTTAGACCTACATGTGTAGGTTCCACTTATTTCTTTGCTTTTTGCTTTTATTTTTTAGTAAAGGTTGGGCGTCAAGCCACCAAACTATTTAATATCCACAAGCGATTCTCTCATCGAGGTTTCAAACCTACCACCTCCCACATGGAGGGGCATTGCCTTTGTCACTAGACCAAAGGCTGGTTCTCATTTCTTTGCTTTTTGTTGAATGTTTGCTTTCTTTGGTTATTGTTGATTGTTTGCTTTCTTTGCTTTATGTTGAAAAGAATGAATTGCAAATCTCTCTTTCCCTTTTCTTGGAACACATAATTTACGCTTGGTATATCTCTCAACTTTAATTGCAAAACTTTATGGACAATGCAAATCTCTCTTTCTTTCGACTTGCAATACTTAATTCTTGGTATTGATTCCTTTATATATGCATGGTAGACTTTTATGTGTTTGGTTATTCATTGCCTATCTTAATTTAATTCAATGTTCTAGGGTTATATTTTTAGTTAAGAGAGAATGAGAAAGGAAAAGAGTGCTGTCCGCTAGAAACCTTTAAATTCTTTCACTTTTTCTCATTATTTAAATCATTGTTTTGGTACATATAAAAGTAATTACTGCACTATGTTTTACATGAACTATTTCTAACATCAACATTACATGCATCTATATCTTATCTAAACAATTTTAAATCTAACAGTGTGCTAATCAAGAGCTCACTAATTTATCATATTACATCCCAAATACTAATCCAAAATCAAATAGAGATAGGCAAAGGTACTTAGTAGATGACATGTTTTACTTCACATTTTCATATTTCCATTTTCAAAGTTCAAATTGTAGATTGAACTGCTCAACATAGTCTCAAAATTAAAATATACTTGAGGACTTATATTTAAATCTTACTGCTATGGATTGTACGTATAATCTAACCCAATAGAAATTCGGTTAAGGCCCTATGTTGGATCTGGTTTGTGAGTTTTTTTTCCAGAGGGTATTGGGTCATTTTTTATTATTCAGGGCCTATTCTTTAGATAATATCTCCACTTTGCCACTGCCATGAGAATAGCTAGAAGTTCCTTTTCATAAGTCTTTCCAGAGGGCAGAAGCTGCAAGGAGTATTAATTATTGAATAAAGTGTCCTTTTCATAAGTCGGTTTGCCCCAATTCAAAACTCCTAAAGCCCTTCTCGAATATATAGGCAATAGGTCCACCCCCACTGCACCGACCCCATCTTCACAAGCATCAGCCTCATTAAAAAATGGCTGGGAAAAATATGGCAAAGCCAACACCGGTGCTTGCACATAGCTCTTTTAAGCCTTTCAAATGCTATTTTGGTATTTTCCTGTTGAGCTGATCTGTTAAAGGCTTTAAATCAGTCCATAGTTTTCCTGTTGTTCCAATGAGTCCCAAAAATCCTCTCAACTCTCTAAAAGAACTCGGTTTCGGCCAATTGAGCATAACCTCAACCTTGCTAAATCTGTTGAAACTCCTTTAGTTATTATGTGACCCAAAAGTATTCTACTTCTTGCTTGCCAAATGAGCATTTAGTCAATTTTGAAAATAGTTGGTGTTGTTTTAGCTTTTCAAATACTCCCTATAAATTCCTTAAGTGCTGCTCCTAACTCTGACTATAGATCAAACACCATCTAAAGGCATTTGATTCGATGGTGGGCCAGTTAATAACATCGAAAAGAACCAACACATGCTATCTCAACTCCTCTTTAAATGCATCATTCATTAAATTATGAAATGAAGACGGGGCAGCCAAATGGCATGACTAAACTCCAAGTGGCCATGATACACCCTGAATGCGGTTTGGTGAGTGTCTTCCACCCCAAATTTGATGGGCTCTCAAATCGATTTGGGAAAATAGTTAAGCTCCTTTGAATTCTTCTAGAAGCTCTTCAACCACTGGAATTGGGTATTTATTAAGCATCGTTAGAGCATTGAGTTTTCTATAATCTACAAATAGTCTCCGAGACTCGTCTTTCTTCTTAACAAGTATAGCTGCACTTACAAATACTAACTCCTGGTCGGTATACAAAAAAGGATAGAATGCTGGTAGCAGTTATACCATATCTAATATTATGATATCCAAAGATAACAAAGATAGGATGAACCATAGTACAAAAAAATACCAGAAACAAAGTAAGAAGAAGAAGTGGTACGATTCACCTATAGGCAAAAACAATATCAGCCATTTTCCCTCAGTGGCATTCCTGACTAGTCTGATTAAATAGGATTACCACTCGATCAAAATCCTACTTCACTTTTTCCCTCGGGCAACTTCCCGACTGTATCAAGAAAGTAGGATCGTATATCGGTCAAAATCCTACTCATATCGGCCCTAAGTAATTCTACTAGTTAATTATAATCTATAAAAATAATATTCCAGTATGGATGGATTCCTATACGGATACAGAAGCGAAATCCAAGGAAGAATTCATTTTGTTCCCCTTCAGTAACAATGCAACAGGTGGTGGATAGAGAACCACGCCTACTCTCTATCCACCATCTTCCACTTTCTGTCTCATGGCTGGAGTGGAACAAGACTCCTCAGCTCAGCCAAGCTTACCAGAGCAGAGATTCCCCCTAGCTAAGAGCCCTCTTTCCTAACTAGGTCGTCTGCTCCTCTACGTGTCGGTGTGATTCTCTTAGGGATGGCACCATCTCAGCATCAAACCTCAGAAAGAGGCTATTGGGTCAGTTTTGATATTAATATCTATAATATAGTACATAATACAATGATTAAAACAAAAATCTGATATTGAGTGACAATGTACATACAGAAATTGTGGACATGATTGTCAACACACACATCTTTTTTTCAACAAAATATTATTCAATTTAAAGCAAATTTTATTAAATTTAAAGCGTGTAATGAAGTAATATAGATTCAAATATTAGAACCAGCGTATTATTTTAAAGTTTTTATAATTCGAGAAAATCAAGGGGATAAAAATATATACAAGTCAATTTGCGGTGTTTAACTTAGAAAAAAAAACTACCAAAAATAACTATAAAATATATTTAATATTAGATTCATTCTACTCAGAAAAATAGGTGATCATTCCGAAAGAAAATTTTAGACAATTTAAAGTTTATAATGAAGCAATATAGATTCAAATATTAGATAAACCAGGCCGAATTTTTTTTCAATTTTTTTTAATACAAGAAAAGCCATGCAAAAAAATATTTATTATGACAATTTGTGTTGTTCAAATTACGAAAAATAGTACCAAAATAGTTATAAGATATATTTAATTTTAGACTAAGAAAAATAAGGTGATCACTATGAAAGCAAATTATATTCAATTTGAAGTTTGTAATGAAAAAATATTGATCCAAATAATTGCACCTGCCTATATTTTCAAGTTTACATATTGGGTAAAGCAAATGAAAAAAATATTTATTTCGACAATTTGCAGTGTCCAACTAAAAAAAATTAGTACTACCAAAAATAGTTATAAGATATATTTAAGGGTAAATTTCACTAGAGGTAGGGGTGTAAACGGAGCGGATTCGGAGCGGATAATGCTAATACCAAATCCGTATCAGCCTTTCAATGAGCGGATACGGATACGGATACGGATAGTAAACGGATATCAAAATTTAAAACCATATCCGCCTTAAATGGATACGGATACGGATATTAAACGGATATCAAAATTTAAAACCATATCCGCCTTAAACGGATACGGATACGAAGCGGATAATTTACGGATACAGATTCGAATACGAATATAGAACAGATAATTGTCGGATATTGGGTTATATGAACTTTTAGATATAATTAATAATTAATAAAATTTAAATATGAAAATAAATGAATAATTGTAAGTTGATGGAGATATTAATGTTGGAAAGATGGGAGATATAAGATATTCATTCCATTGATATAATATATAAACAAAATAAAGTAGTAACAAAAGATAGTGTGGTGTAGTGGTTTGTAGCTTGGTTGATTAGACTCTCACCTCACATGACATGGGTTCAAATCCCTTGAAAGCAAAATAATTTCTTTTAATTAGCGGGTCCGAAAAAATTTATTGGGTTTCGGATGATCTGGATATCCGCTCCGTTTACGTATTACTATCCGTATCCGTATCCCGATCTTCTGGGGGTAATTGATAATTATCCGTATCCGCGATATCCGTATCCGTTTAAATCCGGATTCGGATTTATGCGGATTGGGAGCGGATATCCGCATCCGTTTATAGCTCTAGCTAGAGGTCACTAAATTTTGTCATTTGTCACGAATTGATCACTCAAGTCGTCTGATTTGTCCCTCAATAGTCACTGAACTTTTAATTTGTCCCAATCAAGTCACCATATAACTTTTCCATCCAAAAAATTATAAAATATAACTTTTCCGTTAGTATTTGGACGGAATAAGCATATTCAATTAAAATTTTGGATAGAATGAGCATATTCCGTTATATTTTTGACGGAAATGAGAATATTCCGTTAATATTTTGGACGGAAAAGTTATAGAGTGATTTGATTGGGACAAATTAAAAGTTCAGTGGCTATGGAGGGACAATCAAACTTGAGTGACTAATTCGTGACAAAAGACAAAGTTTAGTGACCTCCAACGAAATTTACCCTATATTTAATATTAGGTTCTTTGTACTCAGAAAAATAAGGTGTATAATGAAAGCAATTTTATTCAATTTAAAGATTGTAATGAAGCAATATTGATCCAAATATTAGAACCAGACTATTTTTAAAGTTTTATAATTCGAGCAGTGTTCAACTTAGAAACAAAGAAACTACGAAAATAGTTATAAGATATATTTAATATTAGATTCATTCTACTAAGAAAAATTATAAGTGAGCATTATAAAAGAAATTTTTATTCAATTTAAAGTTTGTAATGAAGCAAATATTGATTCAAATATTAGAACCAGCCTATTTTAATCCAAATATTAGCACCGTCCTATTTTTTCAAGTTTTTTATAATTTGAGAAAAGCAAAGGGAAAAAATGTTTCTTTAGACAACTTGCAGTGTTCAACTAAAAAAAATAAGAAGTACCAAAAATAGTTATAAGATATATTTAATATGAGATTCATTCTACTAAAAAAAAATAAGTGAGTATTATGAAAGCAGTTTTATTCAATTTAAATTTTTAAGCAATATTGATCCAAATATTAGAACCAGACTATTTTGTTTGAAGTTTTTATAATTCGAGCGGTGTTCAACTTAGAAAAAAAAAACTATGAAAATAGTTATTAAGATATATTTAATATTAGTTTCATTCTACTCACAAAAATAAGGTGAGTACTATAAAAGCAAATTTTATTCAATTTCAAGTTTGTAATGAAGCAATATTGATTCAAATATTATGAGAACCAACCTATTTTTTTCAAGTTTTTTAAAATTCAAGAAAAGCAAAGGGAGCAAATATTTATTAAGAAAATTTGTGGTTTTTTTAACTTAGAAAATAAAATAAAACTACTAAAAATAGTTGTAAGATATATATGATACTAGATTAATGCTCCTCAGAAAAATAAGATGAGCATTATGAAAGCAAATTGTATTAATTTAAAGTTTGTGAAGAAGCAATATTGATCCAACTATTAGAACCAGCCTATCTTTTTCAAGTTTTATAATTTGAAAAAAAAAAAAAAGGTGAAACAGAAGGCGCAACAAAAAAAAATTGTGCAATTAATATCCGAGCAATTCAAAGGTTGTAGCGTTCCCGGGGCAAAAGTTTAGAAAATTTTAAATTCTGTATAATTAATTATGAGCTTTTCGAAATAATTGGATAATATTTTTTATTTCCGTTTGGATGGCTTTCTTGTATGGAAAGAGATGCAATATTTTTTGTGTTTTTTTCTATCAACCAGTGTAAAATTATGGGGAAAAAATAATTAAGTTAGACTAAAAAAGTTTCAGAATAGTGTGCTGATCTTGTTCTCCTTTGTCATTTTTTTCATGTGGTAGATGTATTTTTGGATCGGCATCAATTACATTTTGTTCATACTAATTTAATTATCGCTTTAGATATACCTTATTTAGAATTCAGAAAATTTTCTAGAAAAGTTAGCTAGATCTGAATTTGATATCACTATCAAATTATAGCAATATGGTTCAGTTGGTACAAAAATTAATAGTGTTAGTCAAAATTTGCATAATGAAATTAATAATTTGAATCTTTGATATAAAAGTAGAATATTTGTAATATATTAAATATTTTTTCTATGAAATTGATATGCAGACAACGAAAGTGATTTTGAACAGATATACATATTTGATGTGTGCCAAGTACTAATAAAATATAACCCTAAAATTTATTAACTTAATTACCGTAATAATATAGCTTTGGATGTCGAATCAACAGGGATAGTTTTGAGTTTCAAATGATTAATTATTTAATTATCTAGACTAATTAAGACTTTGAGGGAAATTAAATCTAAATTGTTTCATAAATTAGCACAAATACAAATAAGGAAAGTTATGTTGAACAAGTCTTTAGGACTTTCGCCTTACCACAATACTAAATTTCAGTTCCATTTATTATCCTTTTAACTTAATTTTCTATTGATAACTTTGAGGGTTTCTGATTCTATATTTTTACCATCCATTACATGGCTTAAAACCCTATTTAGTCTAGGAATTCCAATATTACAAAAACATTAACTATACATGGCATATCATACACGGATGCAAGAAAATTTCAAATAAACAGTGTGTAATGTAAGAAGGAGCTCGCGTGAAAATTATCTCAATTATACAATCATGGTCATTTAAAATTAATGGTGTACGAAAGGCACCTATATTTATACATTGTTTATTAATAAGAAACCGTGTACAATGTTAGACGATCATGCAAAAAATTTTATGTAACAAACCTTGTATGATTATGTTAAATCTCCAAACACAAATTTGTATTTAATAACCATGTACGATTCATTCGCACTCTCTCAAACTAAACCCTACTAAAATAATTCATTTCTTGAAGAAATGCCCCTTTACTATGTGCGCACGCCTCTACACCTTCCCGTCATCAATCCAATTTAAGTCCTGCCTCTTCATTTTCTCTCTTATCCTTCTCATTTCTAATTAAATCTTTTATCATGGTATAGAGATTTATCTCCCTTTGACTCTGGTTACTACCAAGATTTAGGTAACACGATATTGATGGTGAAGTCAAAATGAGATTAATCTCGACGAGATATTTTATGACAATCCATGCATGTTAATTTGTTGCTTTTAAATCATTATGCATATATGTTATTATTTGATTCATTATGTTCCATGTAAATCTCTATATGTGTAAATATGTATATGTATTTGATTCTTTTAAGATTCTTTAATAGCTAGCAAACATGAATATAAAAAAAATTAAAAACATATCATACAAGGTTCTATTGAAATAACCATGTATAAATATTGTGAATTAGGATTTTCATTTTTTCACGCATTTTGTATATTATATACGGTTGTTTGTAGGAGCAGTGTTTGATATTAATCTTCATTCTACACGGTTTTGATATGGAACAGTGTATGATATTCCTTAGGGGTTTTAATTTTTTCGCGCCTATTCGAAAATTGCCATGTCTTTAAGCCACACTACCTCCACGTCTAATCAAATAACTCTCACTCATTGGTCTCTTCTTCCTCTTTATTTCCCTCCTCCCCATCACTTCTCTCTCTCTCTCTTAGGGTTTCTTCATCGTTGTCTCGTTATTTTTTTCTCTTGAATCCACACTCACATCTTTCTTTCACCCACTGTATTATTTCTTGATACCGCAATGGAGAGGGCTAAAATCTCAATTTGCCCAACCCAATACTTGTTATCAACTTAGTGCTGCTAGTAAGTAAAATCTAGCATTTCATAGGTGTAAAAAATATAACAATTAAACCTAAAATATACAACATCTTGCAAAATAGAAACTAAGTAACAAAGAGAGATAAAACCCGAAAACTCTTGTTGCAAGCCTCCACGTTGCAAGAGTTACACCTTCCTGTGCTGTCGATGATTCCAAGTCTAGCATCCAGTTCCTCCTTGATTTAATCCCCTTTTCTGTAGATTTTTCATGTTTAAATAGCCTCAGAGAATATGAGTAGTTTTGGAAAGTGGTTAGTTATAGAAAAGCTAAATCAAGCAAAAATGGTAATTTGTTGATAACCAATTTTCTCTCTTCATGCTCAATTTATCCATATTTAGAACCTCTTAACTATAGTACGGACTTTATTAAGCTCGTATCAAATATTTAAAAGGAAATTATTAAATACTATCAAAAGAAAATGAAAAATGAATGGGCTTATTTCTTTTTTTTTTCTTTTTTCTGTGGTAACATCGTTATTTTCAGAGTTGAATGCTCAACACATGGACATCTAAATTCATTCAATTTATTTTATATATGCTATAAAATTTCAACAACATTCATCATATGAGGTTATAATTTGAAATCAAAATTTGATAGAAAAAGTCATATTTTTCACATAGATATTTTAATTACTATTTGCAACAAAATTCATTCAATTTATTCTTCTTCTTTTTTTTGCAAAAGTGGTAATCCACCTGTTTCATTACGAAACCATAGAGTTCATACAAAGCATAGCATCACTACTACAGAATTTTAAATCAGCACCGGTCAAACAATACCGGATTTGATGAAACTGGTGTTATATGTATTTTAGAACCGGTTAAAAGTACCACCGGTGCTAAATGACTGACATACAACACCAGTTTATTCACAAAAACCGGTGGTAAATATTCAGCGGCGGCTTATTATTAATAACCGATGTTGTATGTCAGACATTTAGCACCTATTTTTCATAATAACCGGTGCGAAATAATCAGCATCGGTTTTTTTAAATAAACCGGTGTTATATGTCAGACATTTAGCACCGGTTAGTTTTGAACTGGTGTTGTATGTAACGGGTGTAATGTTTTAAATCCTAGATGCCTCTTTCTTTTTCTCTCAGCTGATCGGTTCCAGAAAGCTGTGCGAAATTTCACTGTTTCAACTCTCGCCACCCTCTCTCCAGTCCATCTCATGTAAATTTGGGTAACAACTTGTTCTTTGTTTCTTATTTGTGATATGCTTCGTAAATTGATGAAATTGATCTAAATATATGAAATTTGTAGTGCATTTTATCCTTTTCGAAATATTGATCTGGTTCACTCTCTCCATCCTCTCTTCACGTGAATTTCCATTCTCCTCAAGTAGTCTTTCTCTGCTATCTTGGATCTTTACCCTCTCTCCACTTGATGCAGTTAGTAAATGTTATTCTCAATTTAAGTAATTTAATTACATGCATGTTGAATATTGATTATTTTGTTATATATATAGTTCATTATATATGTATATATAGATTGAATGAATCTATATATTACAAACCAAATAAAACCCAACTAAGAAATACGGCTAAGCATATCACAGTAGGAAGTATAACATCACAACAAAATCACAGAGTAAACAAAAAATAATTGTTATTATTATTATTTTCAATTCTTGTATGATTTTCGTTTGCACAGTTTTCATATTCATTGAACAAAAATGCATTAAGTTTAATAATTATCAATTTGATTTATATGCTCAAAGCAAAAATTAAAATTTTGCAAAAGAAAACCAAATACAATTTGAACGACAACTAATATGTAACTTCAAAAAATAATAAATCGGATAAATTTTGTTGTAAATAGTAAAAAAAAATGTCTATGTCAAAAATACTTCTTTGTCTATGAATTTTATTGTAGAATGAATTTTATTGTATTTATAGCAATTAATAATAGTTTTATGTTTTCATACTAGTGAGACATTTCCCTCTTGAACTTTAGACTGTGCTTCAGAGAAAAGGAGGGAAAGCTTGGAGGGGAAGGGAGGGGAGGGAGGGGAGATTTACAGTGTAAAGAGTTTACCTTCTCTACACTCCGATTTGAAAGTTACATAATTTGAATAGTTTGTATATATATATATAGTTCACCTCCTCTCTCCTTCTCTCCTCCCTCAAAATTTAATGTTGTAGAGCAAGTGAACAAGGATAGCTTAGGTCCAATCACCTCTCTTCTCTCCTCCCCTCCCCTCCCCTCCTCCCTCCTCTTCTGGAGCACCCTAATAGTAGTCAACATAGAAAATCCAGCATACCATACTTTACCTTCTTTTTTTTTAACAATGCACTTATGCACGAGACTTATCTATATAGGAAATATTAATTAGTGATAAATTTGATACAAAAATACAAAAATATTTTTGTTGAGAATTAAACTTTGAAAATAGCAGTATCCCATGAAAAATTAAAAGACAATTAATAAACCAAGTCATTTTTACATTCTCTTTCAAATAGCATTTAATAAAAGAATGCATATATGATACAATCTTAATTAAGTTTCTACTATAATTAAGAAAATTTTAAAGAAGAGTAAATTGGTATGAAGAAAAAAATGTATATTTGCACTCAATAATTTAATTGTTGCTCTCAAAATAACACCTCCTTTTTGCACTTAGGCAAAATTTTCTTATTTGTAGCCAACTGCTGTGTCCGGTGAAAACACAACACATGTTGGTAATTTGGCTTTAATTTTGTCATCCTAATTCGGATTAAGGTTAAATAAAATTCACTGGAAAGTTGACAAAAAGATCTACAACTTCGATGTTTTTTTACTTCCCTCTGAATTAGAATGTACGATGTCCAGAAAATTATTCAATTTGAGTGCTCCATACCTCTTAAAGATTTGACCAAATTTGTATGCCTTATTCTTCACTTCTATTTCATTAATATGTGCCTCCAAAAGCACATGAAGCCATATAATTCAGATGTAGAGTTACATATCGACTTGATCAAAATTATCTAGTATATATGTAACTTGTGCATGCGTTGGCAACGAGGCTATGATGGCTATATATATGTTACAGACTTGATGAGAATTATTGATCAGACTGGACAAATTGGTTAATTATTGAAGGAATTAGAGAAAAAGAGAGAATTGGTAATGACGGATCAGATCAAACGAAAGAGATGAAAGTGGACAATATAGATTATAGAATACTTTTGGTTTGATTAACAATTGTCAAATCACGTTGTGCATGTACACATGATCTCCTATTTATAACAAGGAGTAACAAATAAGAAAATAATCTGTTTTGTTTAATTTACAAATGATCTCCTATTTATAACAATTGTCTAGTATGCAAGTTCATTCAAGGTTAGTTTTATATATAATATTCGATATATCTGTTTAAATTTCGCTTTGATAATTTTATGTACATGACAAAGATAAAAGTTAGAAAGAAAATGAAATAGCAAAAGAGTAAAAAAAAAAAAAAAAGGGCACGTACTGTAAATGTTTTTAAGAAGAATTTGATGCATCTTTGTTGTATATATATATGTTTGATTTTACCACCTTTGTTTATTTGGAGAAGGCCTATTTAAACATATTTCAATTTTTGTGGATCAACATTGCTTGAAAGTTGAATTCTTATAACATTAATTTTTTTTTCTCTCGTCTATGGGCCAAGATATAATAACTATTTTTTTCATGTTGGGTTAATAAATTGACCCATTTAGTGAAAAATTGACCTCAATTTTCTACCTTCCAATTTTAGGCAAGCATCATTTCATTTTCACTGTCAAATTGAGATTATTAATTAGTTGTACCAATTAGAATCTGACTGATGGAAGAATTGACTAACAACCAAGGACTACAATAATTTCATATTATAACTACTGTTCAAAATTTACATCATCAAATTATCTACTAAATACATACATATACAATTGATAAGCTGCAATATTGACCTTCTTATACTTCTTGCTTGAGTTGATCCAATCTGTACTCTCCTCTGAAATGATGTGTGTGTGTGTGTGTGTGTGTGTATTAAACATTAAACACAACAAAACCTATGACAAGAATAATCCCTGCCATGACAAATGCTCGAGCGGTGACTCTTTCTGGCATCCTCCCACTATCAACCCTTAGACACATTGCCTCATATACTGGCCAGCAATTCACAACGCCAAATCCTGCTAGAAACACTTCCATAACCATACCATTTCTGATCATTCCGACCGTGAATGCGCACAGGCTGAGTATTGCCACAGTGCCTAATATGACAAAGAAAGGCGAGTCTACCCCAAAATCAAAGAAGCCTTGGTCGTACCTATATTGAGTGTAGAAAGTAGAAACCTGGCATTATATATATGTGTTGATTTCAAAAATTATTATGAGATTTTCTGCTTCATTAATTTCCCTGTATGTCCACCAATTCCGGTATATTGTTTCAACATTCAAGCAGTGTTAACAATGGTATGAATATAGTGTTGGTGAGTTTAAATCCAAAAGGTCAGAACCATCACTGATAATTAGCAACACTATCAGTGACGTTTTTGTTTAAGGATGCGTCATTGATAGGTTCGCATTATTTACAAGTTTTCCACTGATTACAATTAATGACTGTTCTTTACAAAAAACATCACTGATGATACCAATGTATTCTGTAGTGAGACGATGAAATAATGTGTTAACAATTACTCACGTTGAGTTGAAGTAAAAGGACATCCGACACTAGCATTGCGACAATTGTACAATCTTATAAATAACAATATAAGTTCCTAAATTACCTCTTATTCTGTTCATCGTCCATGACTTTGCTTGTGACATTAAAACCTTGGGTGGAGATGTTGAGTTGCTTGAACAAAAATTCCATAATAGCGAAGGGGAATGCGGTGAGGCCGCGAATAAGCCACATTCGCTGCTCACTCCACCAGCGCCTAAAAGTGCTCTTGTAAGAGACAAAGTCGGCCATGTCTAGGATGTATGCTGCCAAGAAAAGGTATGCATACAGATAGAACCATGGATTCGACGGCTGCAATTAGGTAAAATCAATAATACAGTTAGTTAAGTTACAATAGTACATTTTATAGGTTTTCTTTCATTTTTTTAATGTATTTAGTTTCGACATATGCTTCCTATATCCCCATTATTCATCTTCTTTAGAAACTAAAAGCCGATATATTAATGTGCGCTGTTGAATGTTGCTTACTGCTGTAGTTAAATTTATAATAAATATAGTCTTGGAAATCATTACTCAGCTATAAAAAAACAAACAAACAAGATTAAGATTATATAAGCATAGTAATACACCTCTGGAAATAATGGCCTATTGTTGATAACAGCGAGTTGAGGTAGAACAGCATAAGTGGTAATAGGAATGCACCAAATGCCCCAAAATGAGTAGTTCGAGTAAGCTAGCCCCGGTCCAAGCGAGACCTTTCCAACACAAAAGATTAAGGGGCAATACCTGGAAAGACCCACCTGAAATCATCCAATTGAGCCCCAATTTATATACTTGTGCGATCGTACCAGTACAGGGATGGTATGGTTATCCATAAGCATAGCAACTTTTAAAAGGACCTTTCTTTTCTGGCCCTTTTTTTTGCTGTAAATTACATAATTTTTCGGAGAGTGAGGCTATGGTAATTATGCATAGTGCGGATCAGTCTGTACTACGGATCAATGTATTAGTTTCAAAAATAAGATAGTCAATCTAAACTGTTCAACATTACCTATATATGAAAATGTACTCGCACACTAAATTTTACATTTATTAGAAATTTTTTACTATTTTCTTATATAGGTAGAAAATCACTACTTTTGAATGGTCTAGAACTTTTAGATCAAGTGATTTTCTACCTATCTAAAAAAATAGTAAATTTCATTTAAAAATGTAAAATTTGATCTACACGTACATTTCCATATGGAGATCATGTTGAACGGTGATTGGTTGTTTGGATATGTTAAATGAACATTTGACTGGTAAGTGAAAGCCACAAAAGGAATTACCTCATAGAGCCCAACAACCCACCTCTTACACTGGTTAAGCACATCATTCAGGCTCTTGGGTACTTCCCCGAGAAATGCTGGCTCGGGTGGGTTGCAAAATACCGATTTCCATCCTTCACAGTGCAACCGATAGCCGGTGTTGTAGTCCTCAACCAAGGAACCATAGCGAAAACCAATCTGAAATTTTCAAAACAGAAATATATATATATATATGATATGAGATAAGTTCTTAGAGTCAAGTCTTGCACTGTTTGTCTATCTTTCATTATTTGCATTTTGTTTAGCAGAATACATCACAATTGGCATATTTAAATTTGTGAGCAAGTTTCTCCAAATTAAATGTTTGATTCATAATGCATGAGGACTAGATCCTTATTTTTACTCAAAAAAATAATTGATTCAACTGTTCTAGAGAACCTGATCAGCACAATATTTCTTTTGTTCATGTATAGCACATCTTCTCTTCAGTCCAAAGGTATAAGTGTTGCTCAATAATTTGTTAAGGCTATTTATTACACTAACAAAAAGGAGAGGGAGACGATAATTTCATGAAGTTTAGCTTCTGAGATAAACATCACAAAATCAATTGTTTGAGAACAATAACGAGAAGTAGCACTTACCATGTCTCCCCATTTAGTTCCGACCTCATAGTCACAACCCGCTGCCTGGATCGCCTTTTCCAAAACCATCTTAGCCCCAATTTGCTCCTGATCATTTACACCTTTCAATGATGAACCAAACAAGGCACACCTCGCATGAAACGTGTTGGTCCCGACATAAGTTGGCCCGCATAATCCATCGAGACCATGACCATTTATCACGAAGATGCGCTTGAGTTCACCTGCATATATATCATTCTTGTTGAGTCCCTGAAAAAGCTGAGGGAATTGCACAAAAGCAAGCTTGGATGAGGTGGCGGGGTCTAGGAAATAGCAAAGTGCCTTGTGTGGTGAAGTCGGGTCGCTCGAGTACATGTCACAGTCGACTGTTAGAATTATCGGTGCATTTGTCAGGACACTCGAGGCACGTACCTAACAAAAAGAAGGGCAAATTCAATTAACGTTATGATATATTTAAGAGGAGAGTTCAAATTCGTTTATTTTTTGTGTCACCATCATGCCTTTACTTTTAGAACTATATCATTTTTCTATGTTCACATGAAAGATCATGACATTTCGATTTTTTTTAATTATTATCAAGAGCTTGCAAAATTACACTAATGTGGATAAAATATGGATTTTGATATTTCAACCTATGGATTCATATAAAACCAAAGTCGAAAAGTGATCATTTATTATGTGCATGTAGAGAAAAAAATATATATATCACATCTAACCATTTTATGTTGACATATAAATTGTAGAATTTTTGTTATAAAAAAATTAAAAAGTGGAGGTATAATGGAGGAACAAAAAATAGAGACATTTGAAGCCTACTCTGATTCTAATCTAATATGGAAAACCGAGGTTTATATTCATTAACATTCATATTCTATATGATCCTTGGTTATAGGATGTCAGAAAATACAAATGAAACTATATATGTTAAATTCTACTATTAATAGTTGGTCTTACCAGAACATTAAGTGCCCCGGCCTTGAAGTTGTGAGGAGATTTAGGATGCTTCTCTCTTGAAACATAAATCAGGTTTGGCATGACATGACCTGAGATATCACTATCTATGCTGCTCTCAAGTAGCACCTGCATGCACATGAGAAAGAACAGGTCATTGATAGTATAAAAAACTCTCACTAATGGCAAACCATCATGACGGTTCCTTAAATAGAACCGTCACTGATAGTTTTGCTAACTATCATTGACGATTCTTGTTTAAGGAACTGATGAGCCATTGATTATCAACGATCAGTTTTTTTACAAGAACTGTGACTTATGATAACGACATTTTATTGGTTCGAACCTGAATGACCGCAGGATGCTTGTTGCGGGAAAAATCCTTCCACTTCTGAAAAATGTGTTGATATTCCTCTGAGGAAACTAACTCAGCACTAACATTACCTTTATCTAGTGCACTCCCCACCCTCTCTTTCATAGCTTCATACATCAGCTACAACCACAATAACAAAAAACACTACTTGCAATCAGAAATTATGAATCACTAGTACAGAAGATATCATCACTGCCGGTTTTTGTAAAGAATAGTCACTAATAATCTTCTTATTTTTTTTAAATCTTGACAGCGGCCATCAAGTATATAGTCACTAATAATCAGTGATAGCAAATATGTAAATAATATGGATATGTTACTGTCACTGATAGTGTTGCTAATTATTAGTGAGGATTATAATTAAGAACTGATATTAAACTCCAATATCATCAGTGTCGGAATTGTTAATTAAAGACAAACTCACAATCAGCACTGATAGCACTTTACAACAGATCCCCTACAAGAATCTGTCACAATTTGCGAGAATAAAAAAGTGACTATTGCCGAGGATACACCGGCAAAAATTATTATTTATGAAGATATCACTATTATCGACACTTTTATTATTCCGCAACGATACTGACAATGAAAACACTTTTATTCTCGCAGAGAGTAACAGATTCTTGTAGACACTGATGCAGTATCAGTACTATATATATATATATATATATGAGTGAGGCTACGGTGCTATGCATAGCACGGATTGAGCTGTGCTACGGCTCAATATTTGAGTTTTCAAAATCCTAACGATCGATCCTAACCGTTCAACATGATTATAAAATGAATATGTACTTGCAAATCAAATTTTACATTTTTTCGAATTTTTTAACTATTTTTTTAGATAGGTAGAAAATCACTGTTTTTGGATGGTTCAGAATTTTCAGATCAAGTGATTTTCTACCTATCTAAAAAAATAGTAAAAAAATTCAAAAAAATGTAAAATTTGGTTTGCAAGTACATATTCATTTTATAATCATGTTGAACAGTTCGGATCGATCTTTAGGATTTTGAAAACTCAAATATTGAGCCGTAGCACGGACCAAACCGTGCTATGCATAGTACCGTAGCCTCACTCTATATATATATATATATACTAGTAATACCTACTAATAGAAGGCGCGCTATACGGAGTTCGCTGCATAAAATCTTTAATTTGATAAATAGAAGTGATGGATACGTGTGATGTATCCTTTAGTTTTATATCTACATCAAATATTTATGTGAAATTAATGAACATATATAACACGTGGACAAGATAAATTGTGTCACCATTCGCAGCATTATTTGATTCGACTTTTGTCCCCATATACAATTCCAAACCAAGAATAGTCACTGGCGTATAAAATTTTACTTCCCATTTAAGTTTGCAAAATTTAAAGCATTTTGGACCCACATAAAAAATCAGAATATTTCAGTCTCAATAGAAACAAAACCTAATAAATTTGGACCATACATTAACTTGACTATAGTGTGACTATTGAAAAGATAACGCAACAATATTTTCATAGAAAAGAACAAACGGTCGGTTTCGCCAACAGGAGATATTTAAATTGTTATACTAAAACCAAGACCACTTGAGAGTAGGTCCGACGGGCATCGGACCTACTCTGGTTCAATGGATTTAATCACCGTCGATTTGCTTTAAGATTCGTGCAGAATGCTTTAAAATTCGTGTGTGTTTGTTTCAATGTTCGTGCGCACAAATCTTAAATTAGATCGGACGGTCATCATGCTCATTGAACATAAAAGTAGGTCCGATGGGCATCGGACCTACTCCGTTCTCAACCAAGACATGCTGTTCCAAAAGAACTAGTCCAAATTGTCCAATAACACAGCTATTTTTGAGAAAGGTCAGAGGATTAACAAAGGCCATATTTGTATTATAGGATTAAATATGATCAGTACATATAAATGAACAAAATTAAAACATTATCCTTTTAATAAAAGTTTAGCACATAATAGTTCTCAACAAGTTAAGGATATATACAAGTATCAAATTAATTACCTTGAGCTTGTCCTCGTCACCGCCACCGCAACGACATCCCGAAGCAAAGAACGCCTCGGGCGATCTATCCTTGATTCCATTGTCCCTACAGAACGGCAACCAATGACGCGCAAATTTCGCAGCCTCCATGAACGCAAAGAGAGTGACGTCGGCGCCACCATCGTCAGAAATATACACCGACAACTTCTTAGCAGGATAGTCAAAGGCCAAAAGCGAGAGCGCCGTGCTCACAACACCCATCGGTGGCTCCTTGTATGGATCAGCGGTGCACACAAACACATCTAGTGCCGGCCAAGCTGTCCGATCCGGTAACCTAGCCGGGAACTCTTGACGGTGCACCGGCCGCCACCTGAAACCCTGTGCACAAGCCCACATGAATGCTAGGATGATATCGGATACTAGGATCGACTGTAATAAGACGGCCTCGAGGAGGGTAGAGGAGACGAAAATAGATGTTATTCGATGATAAATTAAGGCGAGGATAGCTAGGGAGTATACAAGCATATGTATGCGGTATATCGGTATTCTACGGTCGAGACGGATCATGTTGAGTGGTGGATTGAGCTTGGCAGGGATGGAGGACTTGGTGCTCTCCATCTTTTCTTAAAATTCAAAGGAGGAAGTGACCAGTAAGTGAGCGAGTGTGGTTTTGTTTGCTTAAAAAGGCATAGTAGCATATATATATAGAGTAGAACTAGGGTGCTCTCGAGTTCACCAAGCTCTTGGTGAACTTAAGTCCAAAACTCATCAGATCGGCTTCAAACGACGAATCCGACCGTTGAAATTAATTTTGCATAGAGTCAAGTGGTCAAAATTAGAAGGTTAATAAATTAATTTTAATGCATTCATTTTTTGACGTTTTTTGACCACTCGACTCTATGCAAAATTAATTTCAAAATTTAAAATTTTTGCATGTAGACGCATCACTCGTAAGGTAGACGGATTTCAACAGTCGGATTCGTCGTTTGAAGCCGATCCGATGAGTTTTGGACTTGAGTTCACCAAGAGCTTGGTGAACTCGAGAGCACCCTAGTTCTACTCTATATATATATATATATATATATAGGGAGAGAAACTGAAAAATTTTAATTTAAGTTCTCACAGTTATTAAGTAAGCTATATATCAATATTTAGAATTTTATGAAGGACTGAATTATATAAACACTTTTAAAAAATATATATATATAATTAAAATTTAAAAACTACGAACCTGGGACTGCTAACCTTGAATTTTGATAAAAAAAAAAAAAAAATAGTCGATATATTTTTGACTATTGCCTATCTCTAATAAACAAGTTTATTTTCCAGTTATTTTCTTTCCGACACAACTTATTTTCTTCTCCACACATTTTTTTCCAAACCCAATTCATTTTTATGAAATAGGTCATCATGTGCGTGCTTAGAACAAAATTCAAAACAGGAGATATATCTTCCAATACATAGATGGCTGCGCTTTCAATGTCAACAGTGAGCATCTACATCCCTGGTACTATTAGATTTTCTAATCTGACATGGCAGTTTCTAATCTAATTTCAGGAATGTGGGAGAGTTTCTTATTTAGAAACTATGCAGTAAAGTTTATTATTAAGAAACTGTTTATAAACTCAATGCTGATCAAATAATTTGCTCAAATTATTTCTGTTTTTTAATTTGTTGCTGACGTGGCTTAATAGAAACTCTAAAATTAATTTCAAAAATGTGAGAGTTAGAAATTTTAGAGACCTTAATTTCTAAAAAGAGATTAACAGTTACTTAGAAACTCATTTGAGTTGCTGAGATGTAGAAACACATTTGATTTTAAATTTTTACCATGTATCAGAGAAATATCAAGTATTTATACATAGTATATCAAGCATTTATATCTATTTACTTTTAAGCTTAAGTCTGAATACTTAAGCTTTCAAGTATTTATACCTGCATATTAAGTCTTTATACATTGTATATCAAGAAGAAAAAAATAGCAGAGGAAATAGAATCCGAAAGTACTTCAGTACGGATCTCATATGAAAGAGAAAATCGAGTACAAGATGTCTGTAGTTTTAGATTCGCAAAATCCTCACAGATCGTCAGAAATATGGATGAGATGGAACGGAGGAAAAAAAAAAAGTCTCCTCTAGAAAGACGGGTAGGTAATGAGAGAGAGAAAAAGAATAAATTTTCTTTTTTTGATATAAGTATTGATACCTATGCATGCAAGTGTTTATATATAACATATCAAGTATTTATACTTAATGTCTTAAGTGTATGCGGAAAAATAAAACATAGAAGTTGAACTTGATAAAAGAGAAACAGCAGAGCAAATAGAACCCGAAAGTACTTCAGTATAGATCTCATATGAAAGAGAAAATCGAGTACAAGATGTTTGTAGTTCTAAATTCGCAAAATCTTCACAGATTGTCAGAAATATTGATGAGATGGAATGGAGGAAAAAAAAAGTCTCCTCTAGAAAGATAGGTAAGTGATGAAAGAGAGAAAAAGAATAAATTTTCTTTTTTTGATATAAGTCAATATTGATACCTATATATGCAACTGTTTATATATATATAACATATTAAGTATTTATACTTAATGTCCCAAGTGTATGCGGAAAAATAAAACATAGAAGTTGAACTTGATAAAAGAGAAAAGTTTCGGAAGTTCAAAATGAAAATTGGGTTGGAGATTTTCTTTTTTCTTTTTTTTTAATTGCGCGCATTTAAAAAAATAAATATTCAAAGGTAGTCATCGCTTCAATAAAAATTTATGCAACCAATCACATTTGCCCGTTTTCCTTTAAAAAAAATCGCTTCAATAAAAAATAGAATAACTTTTAAATAAATAATCAATAAACTGAATTATTAAGTTACGTATAAAAAGTCGATCAAAGCTTGCAAAATGGCATCCTAATGATACTTTTGACCAAAACTTGGAATTCGCATCCCCTAATAATATTGAATTTTGAATTGATACGTTTATCAAGTTGATTTTGTTTTTTTGTTTTTAGAGATTTAATTTCAATTTTCTACTTTTATTCATTTTTAAAACATATCTAACTTAATGGAGAAATTATTGAAGCCACAGTCACATATACAAAAACTGCTATTTTCTTTTTTTTTCGAAGTTACAGAAATTATTGACGCCAACTCACTAATAGTAAAAGGTTGAAGTAAAATTTTATTTTTGCTCATAGGTACATGTGAAAATTTTGTGGGTATGGACAATTGAAAAACAAAATTTTGTTTTTGGATCAATAGTTCGATCTATCAGACAATTTCGAGTGGACATTGAACCGATTTGAATACAATTTCCATCAGACACGTTCCGCTTTCATAACAGTGAGGAAAATAAAATAAATATATGTCTTTGAAGTAGCACCTAAATGGGAAAAATTGTTTTTATGCCACTCCAAAATATGAAAATTAGAAAATTGCTACTCCAAAACATGAAATTATTATTTGCCACTCTAAAATCATTAAATTTATGAAATTGTCACAATTATACATCTAATATACATATTTGATTAAAATTATTCTGACAAATATTGTTTAAAAAAATATATTTTGATATTTCCAAAATTACCCCTTATCCCTATGACTTCCATCTCTTCATGTGGGCCCCCTCTTCTGTACCTTCCTTTCGCCATGACTGAGCCAATCAAAGAAAGCTGAGATGCTCCGCTACCTCAGCCAATCAAAGAAAGCTGCGGCGAGTTGGGTTCTTGACAATGTCACTCGCTATTTCTCTGATAATCGCGCTGGTGGTGGTGTTCAAATTGAGTAAGGAAGCCCTTTTTATATATTTTTTTATTTGAGATTCATATCTTATGATGTTTTCTTTGGGCAAAACCAGAATTGCTATAATTAGAAATTATATGTCTAATCTTTGTTCAGTTATGAAATGATCCTTTGGTCAATGAATTTGTGATTGTTTAGACATTGAGATTTTGAATTACAGAATTAGCATCAATTTTTATAAGGGGGAAAAAGCATTGTGCCTCGACATTAATGTAAAATTTATAAGGGGGAAATCGCTGATCCACTGTGAACAGTAAAAAACAGTAAAAATTTTTGACCACCGGATCAGTGATTTTCAAAGTGGCTTAACAAATAGTAAAAAAATTCCAAAAAATGTAAAATTTAGTCTCCAAGCACATTTCAATATTTAGAACATGTTGAACAGTTCTTATCGGTTGTTTGAATTTTCAAAATGAAAATATGACGTGAAATAAAACGTTGTTTTACTTCACAACTCACCAGTCTATCTCTCTCTCTATATATATATAGAGAGAGAGAGAGGGAGAGAAACTGAAAAATTTAAATTGAGGACTGAAATGTAAAATATATAATGTGTGACAAGTGAAATTTAACTTTAAGTTTTCACAGTTATTAAGTAAGCTATATATCAATATTTAGAATTTTATGGACTGAATTATATAAACACTTTTAAAAAAATAATTTGGTGTAGTGTATTTTCCAGTTATTTTCTTTCCGACGCAACTTATTTTCTTCTCCACACATTTTTTTCCCAACCCAATTCATTTTTTATGAAATAGGTCATCATGTGCGTGCTTAGAACAAAATTCAAAACAGGTGATATATCTTCTAATACATAGATGGCTGCGCTTTCAATGTCAACAGTGAGAGCATCTACATCCCTGGTACTATTAGAGTTTCTAATCTGACGTGACAGTTTCTAATCTAGTTTCAAGAATGTGGGAGAGTTTCTTATTTAGAAACTATGCAGTAAAATTTATTATTAAGAAACTGTTTATAAACTCAATGCTAATCAAATGATTGGCTCAAATTATTTCTGCTTTTTAATTTGTTGCTGACGTGGCTTAATAGAAACTCTAAAATTAATTTCAGAAATGTGAAAGTTAGAAATTTTAGAGACCTTAATTTCTAAAAAGAGATTAACAGTTATTTACAAACTCATTTGAGTTGCTAAGATGTAGATGCTCTGAAGAATCTTGGAAACAATCTTGAAATAATTAAACTCTTGTGCTACTACATCTATTGATTGTTATAGATACAATTTTAGACAAACTTAAATTAAATAAAATTATATTTACTACATCAAGAATGCCTAGGTCCGACCTTGAATGTCATGCTAATTAGTACATTTTTATTTATATCTTGATGTATTATTATGGTACTTTACAAAAGTTTCTAACATGTGATCATTTTATTGTTAATAATGTAATCATGTTTATTGACTTTTCCTTAAATAAAATATTAAAAAAAACATTCATTGATTTTAAACTTTTTACCATGTATCAGAGAAATATCAAGTATTTATACATAGTATATCAAGCATTTATATCTATTTACTTTTAAGATTAATTCTGAATACTTAAGCTTTCAAGTATTTATACATGCATATTAAGTCTTTATATATTGTATATCAAGAGAAAAAAACAGCAGAGCAAATAGAACCCGAAAGTACTTCAGTATAAATCTCATATGAAAGAGAAAATCGAATACAAAATGTTTGAAATAAATAATCAATAAACTGAATTATTAAGTTACGTATAAAAAGTCGATCAAAGCTTTCAAAATGGTATACTAATGACACTTTTGACCAAAACTTGAAATTCGCATCCTCTAATATGTCTCCAATTTTGAGTTTGATACGTTTATCAAGTTGATTTTTTTGTTTTTAGAGATTTAATTTCTACTTTTATTCATTTTCAAAACATATCTAACTTAATGGAGAAATTATTGAAGCGACAGTCACATATACAAAAACTACTATTTTTTTTTTTTCAAAGTAACAGAAATTATTGACGCCGCCTCACTAATAGTAAAAGGTTGAAGTAAAATTTTGTTTTTGCTCATAGGTACATGAGAAAAATTTGTGGGTATGGACAATTGAAAAACAAAATTTTGTTTTTGGATCAATAGTTCGGTCTATCAGACAATTTCAAGTGGACATTGAACCGATTTGAATACAATTTGCATTGGACACGTTCCGCTTTCATAACAGTGAGAAAAATAAAATAAATATGTCTTTGAAGTAGCACGTACAAATATTGAAGCAGAACACACAAATCATGAAATCAATCGGATACAATTTTAAGTCCAATGTGCTCCTCTCCTCTAAAGTCTTATCATGAAAATGACGCAGAGAGAATCCAATTTTTAACTTAGAAATTGAAAAATCGAGTTGTAAAATCAATTGACTGATTTTCTTTCAATCGGCAACTTGTCAATTTGTTTTCTCACTAATTGATTTTATAATTTCAAAAAATAAAATAAAAATTGGGACACTTCCTCCCTCAACGCCATTAACTATGGCTTCCAGTGTTTTTATTTTTGTTCTCTGATTTTTTTTTTCCTGGATGCTATAGAAGGCGTCTTAGAGATTTTTTTTTATTTTTTCCAGAGTTCAGTTCTTCACTACAACAGTATGCAATGAAATATCGAAATTAGAAATACACCCAAATTATAAACGACAGCCAATATAAAGTTCATTTAGTGAAGCTATGTACTATGCATACATGGCTTCCTATTATTTTTGTTTGCAAAGTATAAACAGTTGATCCAATCAGTTCAACATGATCTCCATATAAATATGTACTTGTAGACTAGATTTTATATCTTTTAGAATTATTTTACTATGTTTTTAAATAGGTAAAATAATCATTATGTTTTCAATGGTTCACAATCTTTAGATCAAGTGATTTTTTATCTATCTAAAAAATAGTAAGAATTAAAATCTAAAATATATAACATTTGATTTAGAAGTATATTTCATATAGAGTTCATGTTGAACAGTTCAAATCAGCTGTTTGGAATATAAAATTGAAAAAAAAACAAAATTAAGGTTAAATTTCTTTTAAATTAAAATTGAAAATATTGATCCATAATACGAACTTATATACGCTATGTACAGTACCGTATCCTCACTTCATTCTATCATACCACATGATCAGTAGATATGAAACTATACAAACACCAGACCTTGCCTTTGTGAAACTATACAAACACTTCAATAGATCCCATGTGTTAAAAGCTTTGGTTTGAACTATATGTGTACTACCAGAATTGGGGTAAAACTAGAAGGATGAGAGAATTTAAATTTACTTAATAATGCATTTGAGTTTCGAATATTTTACAGGATTTTTAATTACACAACCAGAAGTATTCATACAAGCACGAATGTACAAAAAAAATTGAAAATATTACCTCTAAGATATCACCAAGACGAATGTACAAAAAAATTGACCCAGATACTTCGGAACCGATTTTATAGGAAGTTCTCTAAATTGTGATAGCTGAGTCGAGTTTTATCCGGTTCAACCGGACTGTACCAAGGATATATTCTGGTAGTTCTTTCTCTTCCCTTCCCTGAAAAGTTAAATTTGTAGCAAAATGTGTTACCGGTACCATACTATCTATATATTGGGACTATTGAAATTTAAATTCAAAGATGCTGAATTTGATCATGTAAAGGAATTGAAATAAGATATACATAGCAAACCTCAATGAGAATAGCAAGATCAACGACTATTCCAGTGATATACCCAAGAACTAAGCTGATTATCCTCCTAGCAACAGTTGATGAACCTATGTCAACATCAATCTGCACAAGGAAAACAACAATAATAATTGAAATAATATAAATTAATAAGAATATTTTAAGAGAGGCTACGGTACTATGCATAGCGCAGATCAGTCCGTACTATGAACCCATATCTCTATTGTAAAAGTCCAAAGATTCGATCTGAACCGCTCAATTTGAACTCTATATGAAAATATAATTGGAGACCAAATTTTACATTTTTTAGAATTTTTTTACTACTTTCTTAGATAGGTAAAAAATCACCAGATCTAAAAATTTTGGACCATCCCAAAGTAGTGATTTTCTACCAATCTCAAAAAATAGTACAAAAATTCTAAAAATTGTAAAATTTCATCTCTAAGTACATTTTCATATGGGGATCCATGTCTAGCTGTTTGGATCGACTGTTTGCATTTCAAAAAGAAGATATGAATCCATAGTACAGACCGATCCATGCTATGTATAGCACCCTTGCCTCACTCATATATTAATATTAATTAGTAAAATATTAGTCGTGTAAGAAAAATAAATAAAAATATTGACAGTACGTACTTCAGGCCCAATCATGAAAACTATTTATTTACATGAAAATACGACAATAGGCCCTAAAAATTAATTTAAACATACAAAATGAAAATACACCTACAAAATAATAATATTACACATATGACATTGGTAAGATGTCAAATATTCTCCATAGCCCTCAGTTAATTTATATTAATATAGTATCTAATTACATTTTTAATTAGCTTAGACAGAGAATTAAGCACTGAGCTACCTCTAAGAAGTTGTCTTGGCGAAGGTATTTGCATGTGACTGCTTTCCCTAAAAGGCAAGCTTTAGTACCAACTGCACGTTTCACCATCCAATAACCCTATGAATTTTTTTCATTTTATTTCAATCAATAAATGCACCTTTGTATAGAGCTTATCTGTCTAGAAGTAAAATCCAATTATTTAAAATTTTGCAAGCAAATCTTAATTAAAAGAATGACCTGTTGAATATTGATACAAAATTAGAGTCTGAATATTCCAGATTTAGAGATCTGGATGCAACATGTTGTGTTCTATTTTTAGGCATGTAGTTGAGTTAGTGGGGTCTATAATTAGTCATGTAGGTCCTGTTTGTAATAGCTGGATACGTGGGGTATAATTCTAATTTGGGGACTGCTTGTAATAGGAGGATAGTTAGTGGGGTACTAAATTTAGATGTTTCAGATTTAGTGTTTTTGTTTAGCTATAAATTCAGATGTACTTTGTATCCGAATTAAGGAAGCAATAGAAGTTAATTTCAGCAGCAAATTTATTCTCTCTATTGTTGTATCCTTCAGAAATTTCCAACAAAGTGGTATCAGAGCCAGGTTCGGTGGGCAAGCAATTGAAGGTAGAATAAAGTTGCAATTGGTGGTAGAGTTGATTGTTGTGCAACCTTGAAGAATTGGGGCGTTTTCAATGGCAGAAAACAGCAGCAGCTTGGTGAATGTGACGCAACCAGCAATTCCTCTCTTCAAAGGCGAGAATTATGAGTTTTGGAGTATCAAGATGTCGACCTTGTTCAAGTCACATGGTCTATGGGACTTGATAGCAAATGGAGTTCCTAATCCAGATCCTAATCCGCAAGAGAATCAGAAGAAAGATGCACGAGCGCTGTTTTTCATCCAACAAGCAGTGCATGACACCATCTTCTCGAAAATCGCAGCAGCCACCAACGCAAAGGAGGCATGGACAACCCTGAAAACAGCATTTCAAGGGAGTACTCGAGTCATGGCAATCAAACTTCAAGGCCTACGCAGGGACTTTGAAACATTGCAGATGAACAAGGAAGAATCAGTCCAAATTTTCCTTTCAAGAGTACAAGAGGTGGTCAATCAAATCCGAGCATTTGGAGACACCATGGAGGAGAAGACGGTGGTAGCAAAGGTGTTGAGAAGCCTAACACCCAAGTTTGATCATGTGGTAGCAGCAATCGAAGAGTCCAAAGATCTAGCAACCTACACCTTTGATGAACTCATGGGGTCACTGCAGACTCATGAAGCAAGGATGTCAAAGGCTGAAGATAAAGGCGACGACAAGGCATTTTACATGAAGGGGGAGTCATCAAGAGGCAGATCTAATGGCTATCCAAGGAGCAGAGGCAGCCACAATCCCAGCAGAGGACAGGCTAACTCCGGCAGAGGAGGAAGAGGAAGAGGCAGAAGCAACACTGCTGAAAACCATCAATCCTATGATGAATCCAAGAAGGATATCCAATGCTATTACTGTAACAAGTTTGGGCACTACCAATCCGAGTGCTACAAGAAGCAAAGGGAGAAGAATCAAGCAAGCTATGCTGTAGAAGAAACTGAGCAACCGTCACTCTTCATGGCATACACCGAAGCAAGATTGACGCAAGTAGCAAGGGCACAGTAGGAGTGCACATAAAAGAAAAAGGTGGCAGCAGTCCAGAAAGTGGCAAAATCATGGTAAGTAGAAATATTTTGTTTGATGAAAAAGCCCTCAAGGTGGAGAATGTAGGGCTCATTTGTCAGAGGCCGTTGAAGCTGGTGTACAACCACGATATACGGCTGGCTCAGATGTCAGAAAAATGTAGTTTCAAGGTGTTGAGAGATATTGTGACGAAGAGGTTTCCTTCATTAAAATATGTGCTGATCAAGTACAAGGATTCTGATGGGGATCTGGTTACCATTACTGATACACAAGTGCTGAGGATGGCAGAATCATGTTTCGACCAGCCTGTACAGATGGAGGCAGAGAAAGAAGAAAATAGACTTTTCTTGATGAGACTACATATTGTAGAAGTCAATCCTGAGCAAGAGCCAACAATCACAGAGGAGGAAACTGAAGTTCCTGTTTCCACTACAAACTTAAATGAAGTACCCAAAGAGGCCACAGCTGGAGCAGATGTTAACATGCAGGATTCGAAACCTGAAGCAGAATCTGATGAGAAGCATGTGCAGATGGAAACCGAGACCAAGGTGGAGTCCAAGAAGAAAGTAAAGAACACCAATGTGTCAGTGCAAGAAATGGTATATGGTGCATTGCCAGCTGAGGAGGCAAAGACAAGAAAGAAGGAGAAAGAAAATGAGAAGCAATTGAAGAAGATGCTAGAGGGCAAGCCTCTAATTGGGAAACAAAAGGAGGAGCAGAAAAAATTGGAAGCTATGAGACGGCAGTGTACAAATTCTGGTACAACTGAGGTTAAAGAGAGGCTGAAATATGAGACAAAGAAGCAAAAGCCCAAGGTGGTTGAAAAGGAGGTCATAGAGGAGGTCATGGAGGCTGATAATGATGTGGAAGAATCCACGGTGGATGATGAATCAGCTGAGTCACAATCTCAGGTAGCTACTATCGAAGAGGCTAAAGAGCAGATAGAAGAGGTGAAACCGACATGGGAGGATGACAATTGGGATACGAAGATCTGGAATGATGACTCAGATGAAGAAGATGATGTTGAAGCTTGGAGTTGGCAATTTGTATCAAGGGGGAGTGTTGAATATTGATACAAAATTAGAGTCTGAATATTCCAGATTTAGAGATCTGGATGCAACATGTTGTGTTCTATTTTTAGGCATGTAGTTGAGTTAGTGGGGTCTATAATTAGTCATGTAGGTCCTGTTTGTAATAGCTGGATACGTGGGGTATAATTCTAATTTGGGGACTGCTTGTAATAGGAGGATAGTTAGTGGGGTACTAAATTTAGATGTTTCAGATTTAGTGTTTTTGTTTAGCTATAAATTCAGATGTACTTTGTATCCGAATTAAGGAAGCAATAGAAGTTAATTTCAGCAGCAAATTTATTCTCTCTATTGTTGTATCCTTCAGAAATTTCCAACATGACCGAATTGCCACTGAACTTGTCATACTAGGTCAACTAAATAACAATTGATACAAGAGTCTAATTTTTTCACTTATCTTATTCCTAAAATAGATTCAGATTGATTGAGATTTATATTTCTTGAAATTATCAGTGTTGCTCAGTCATTGGAAAGCTTATGTCAGAGCTTCTCTATAGAGTCTGTATCCTCTGAGAAATCTCAAACTTTCAGTTTATCTAAAGCCAGGCCAAATTTTTTTCAATGCCTATTCGGAATGCAGGGGGACAGTATTCTTATGCTTTGAGATTTGTGCAGAAAGGATTTGAACGGTCCAGATTTTCCACAGATCAACTCATACTTTGAGCTATCTCAGCGGATGTGAATTCCTCTATATAGACAGCTAACATGTATGTATTTCATTTCAACTCAAGAGATGTATACTTTCTCACTACTAATTTACACCCTACATGTTATCATCACCACATATTGTTTTTTGAATAAAATTTCTTTTTTTTGAAGGTCAGTGAGCAATGGCTCAACCGACGATTCTATTAATAATGAAAAAAGTTATTTACAGGGATAATGAAGATAATATAAATACAAATAGTAATTCCCTAATCCACTACCCAGTGTAGAGTTTTTCTACCCCCGAGTGATTACAGGGATGTTTTCCATTTGTTGATTTCCATAGCCGTCGAACTCACTAGTTCCGGTATGGTTTTAGATTTAGCCGTGAACAGTCTCCTGTTGCGTTCGCGCCATAAGGCCCAGCAGCCCGACGCCCAGACAGCGTCCCACAGTCTGGTTGCCGGCTGTATCATGCGGCGCCTCGCCTCCCACCAAACGTCCACCACTCCTTCACCCGGTCGTGTGGATGTTTGAAAATTGAATCTAAATTGTAGCATCCTCCAGAACCCTCTTGCATATGTACACGTATGCAGCAGGTGGTGTGCGGTCTCGATGCACGCCTCCTGGCAGAGATGGCACCCGAGAGGGACCTGACAACCCTTGTTTCTGAGGGCCTGCTGGGTTAGTAGGCCATTCTTGAATAGTATCCAAATAAAGGTCTTTACCTTCTGAGGTACCTTTAATTTCCATATGGTACTATTTTGTAGGCATCGTACTCCTCTGTCGTGCAAAAGGAAATAGGCCGAGGAAGTTGTAAAATTACCGTGCGTTGTCCACTTCCAATGCATTATAGGCAGCAGGTCATCATGCTCTATTGACACCCTATAGAATGGCAATAAGGTGAGTAGCGATTTGACAAACCCCGATAGGCTAGGGATGTCCTGAATTTGTGCAGTGGCTGTGATGCCGTATAATAGCGATAATGCGTGTGCCCATAGACCGCCAGAGTCCCTGTCAATCTTCCATAGCCATTTGGTTAGGAGAGCATCGTTCTGCACTTCTAGGTCGAGTATTCCCATGCCTCCGTTTGCTTTTAACGAGCACACTGTCTGCCAATTGATTAAGCAATTAATGCCTCTGCATATTCCATTGCCTCTCCATAAGAAAGCTCTTCGTGCTCTATCAATCTGATCGATCACTCCCTTGGGAAGTTTCATGGCCTGCATATAGTGTAGTGGTAGTGCCGTCAAGACAGATTTGACAAGCGTCATGCGGCCACCATAGGAGAGCATGGCCGAAGTCCAGCTAGCCATCCGGGACTGTACCGAAGTAACCATTGGTTGGAAATCTGAGATTAACAGCCGTTTATATGTCAGGGGAAGGCCCAAGTAAGTTAACGGCAGGTTCGTGGGAGAACAGGCAATGATGTTCCGAATGACCGTTGTGAGCTGTGTCGGTATAGCGATGGGCACGAAAGTGCTCTTACGCCTGTTTATCTTGAGGCCGGCCAAGCTCTCGTATATGAACAAAATACGGGCAATAACTCTAAGTGTTAACGGGTGAGCTTCTGTCACAATAACAGTGTCATCCGCATACTGAATTGGCCTTGGTGCAACCAACATCGGTGTATGCATTGTCGGGATGGCATTCCGGATAAACCAGTTTAGCGAGTCTGTCACCAATATGAAAAGTAAAGCCAAATATGTGTTTGTTTGAACTTCATCTTGGAAATTCCGTAAGTTGTGTTTCACTTGATTATTGTTGTCAAGCATACGCATTCATTTATACACTGATATAGAACTGTTAATATACTTTTGTATGGGTTTCATTTTTGGACATGGATTCTGATTGCAAGTCCAATAACCTGATTGTGGCAAATTCGCACTGAGAAATTATTCTCACCCCCACCTTTTGGGTTCTTTTTTACAGGTTGCGATACGACTGATTTTGAAGAGGCACACGAGTAGTAGGCCTTTGGTATATGTCACCATACTACCTTAGAAGTTGTTTTGTTATTTGACTAGAGATATATATATATTTTTGTTGGATAGTTCTCTAGGTCATACCCTATGGTTGGTATCCGTATGAGATATGTTTTGTATATGTCACTGTTACCAAATGTTGAGTACTTGGATTGTTATATATAAACTTGTTTGATTCTTTTATTGTGCTATGATGAGTTATATCGTAATTGCCTTGTAAGCATACATGGAGTTGTATGCTTACGGCGGGGCTCTGTCACTACTCATGGCTGCGGGGTGTGACAGCACAGTTTTAATATTCATTGAACAAAATGCATTAAGTTTAATAATTATCAATTTGATTTATATGCTCAAAGCAAAAATTAAAATTTTGCAAACGAAAACCAAATACAAATTGAACGAAAACTAATATGTAACTTCAAAAAATAATAAATCAGATGAATTTTGTTGTAAATAGTAGAAAAAAATGTCTATGTTAAAAATACTTCTTTGTCTATCAAATTCAATTAGATGTAAAAGTCTAACCTCGTATAATGTATTTTATTGTATTTATAGCAATTAATAATAGTTTTATGTTTTCATACTAGTGAGACATTTTCATCTTGAACTTTAGACTATGCTTCAGAGAAAAGGAGGGAAAGCTGGGAGGTGAAGGGAGGGGTGGGGAGGGGAGATTTACAGTGTAAAGAGTTTACCTTCTCAACACTCCGATTTGGAAGTTACATAATTTAAATAGTTTGTATATATATATAGAGTTCACCTCCTCTCTCCTTCTCTCCTCCCTCAAAATTTAATGTTGTAGAGCAAGTGAACAAGAATAGCTTAGGTCCAATCACCTCTCTTCTCTCCTCCCCTCCCCTCCTCCCTCCTCTTCTGGAGCACCCTAATAGTAGTCAACATAGAAAATCCAGCATAACATACTTTACCTTCTTTTTTTAACAATGCACTTATGCACGAGACTTATCTATATAGGAAATATTAATTAATGATAAATTTCATACAAAAATACAAAAATATTTTTGTTGAGCATTAAACTTTGAAAATAGCAGTATCCCATGAAAAATTAAAAGACAATTAATAAACCAAGTCATTTTTACATTCTCTTTCAAATAGCATTTAATAAAAGAATTTGCATATATGATACAATCTTTAATAAAGTTTCTACTATAATTAAGAAAATTTTAAAGAAGAGTAAATTGGGTATGAAGAAGAAAATGTATATTTGCACTCAATAATTTAATTGTTGCTCTCAAAATAACACCTCCTTTTTGCACTTGGGCAAAATTTTCTTATTTGTAGCTAACTGCTGTCCCCGGTGAAAACACAACACATGTTGGTAATTTGGCTTTAACTTTGTCATCCTAATTCGGATTAAGGTTAAATAAAATTCACTGGAAAGCTGACAAAAAGATCTACAACTTTGATGTTTTTTACTTCCCTCTGAATTAGAATGTACGATGTCCAGAAAATTATTCAATTTGAGTGCTCCGTACCTCTTAAAGATTTGACCAAATTTGTATGCCTTGTTCTTCACTTCTATTTCATTAATATGTGCCTCCAAAAGCACATGAAGCCATATAATTCAGATGTAGAGTTACCTATCGACTTGATCAGAATTATCTAGTATATATGTAACTTGTGCATGCGTTGGCAACGAGGCTATGATGGCTATATATATGTTACAGACTTGATGAGAATTATTGAAGGAATTAGAGAAAAAGAGAGAATTAATTGGTAATGACGGATCAGATCAAACGAAAGAGATGAAAGTGGACAATATAGATTATAAAATACTTTTGGTTTGATTAACAATTGTCAAATCACACTGTGCATGTACACATGATCTCCTATTTATAACAAGGAGTTACAAAATAAGAAATAAGAAAATAATCTGTTTTGTTTAATTTACAAATGATCTCCTATTTATAACAATTGTCTAGTATGTAAGTTCATTCAAGGTTAGTTTTATATATAATATTCGATATATCTGTTTAAATTTAGCTTTGATAAGTTTATGTACATGACAAAGATAAAAGTTAGAATTTGTAGAGTTCTGATTTCTCTAGGATAAAAATAAGAGTTAAGTTCGTCATTATGGATTATTAACTTATAAGATTAGAACTCACATAAAATAACGAAAGAAAGAATGAAAGAAAGAAAGAAAATGAAATAGCAAAAGAGTAAAAAAAAAAAAAAAAAGGCACGTACTGTAAATGTTTTTAAGAAGAATTTGATGCATCTTTGTTGTATATATATATATATATATATATATATATATATATATATATATATGTTTGATTTTACCACCTTTGTTTATTTGGAGAAGGCCTATTTAAACATATTTCAATTTTTGTGGATCAACATTGCTTGAAAGTTGAATTCTTATAACATTAATTTTTTTTTCTCTCGTCTATGGGCCAAGATATAATAACTATTTTTTTCATGTTGGGTTAATAAATTGACCCATTTAGTGAAAAATTGACCTCAATTTTCTACCTTCCAATTTTAGGCAAGCATCATTTCATTTTCACTGTCAAATTGAGATTATTAATTAGTTGTACCAATTAGAATCTGACTGATGGAAGAATTGACTAACAACCAAGGACTACAATAATTTCATATTATAACTACTGTTCAAAATTTACATCATCAAATTATCTACTAAATACATACATATACAATTGATAAGCTGCAATATTGACCTTCTTATACTTCTTGCTTGAGTTGATCCAATCTGTACTCTCCTCTGAAATGATGTGTGTGTGTGTGTGTGTGTGTGTATTAAATATTAAACACAACAAAACCTATGACAAGAATAATCCCTGCCATGACAAATGCTCGAGCGGTGACTCTTTCTGGCATCCTCCCACTATCAACCCTTAGACACATTGCCTCATATACTGGCCAGCAATTCACAACGCCAAATCCTGCTAGAAACACTTCCATAACCATACCATTTCTGATCATTCCGACCGTGAATGCGCACAGGCTGAGTATTGCCACAGTGCCTAATATGACAAAGAAAGGCGAGTCTACCCCAAAATCAAAGAAGCCTTGGTCGTACCTATATTGAGTGTAGAAAGTAGAAACCTGGCATTATATATATGTGTTGATTTCAAAACTTATTATGAGATTTTCTGCTTCGACAACAAAAAGTAAGCACTTATCGCGAGGGAACTCCGTCGCGAAAAGTATCATTGCTAAAAGAAAAAGCACAGTTATGACGGTACTCTGTCGCGAAAAGTGCCTCGCGATAAGTGCCTACTTTTCACAATGATACTTTTCGCGACGGAGTTCCCTCGCGATAAGTGCCTACTTTGTTGTTGCCATGAATCCATGGTTCCGTCGAATCCATGGTTCCCTCGCGATAAGCCTTGGTCGTGCCTATATACATTAATTTCCCTATATGTCCACCAATTCCGATATATTGTTTCAACATTCAAGCAGTGTTAACAATGGTATGAATATAGTGTTGGTGAGTTTAAATCCAAAAGGTCAGAACCATCACTGATAATTAGCAACACTATCAGTGACGTTTTTGTTTAAGGATGCGTCACTGATAGGTTCGCATTATTTACAAGTTTTCCACTGATTATAATTAATGACTGTTCTTTACAAAAAACATCACTGATAATACCAATGTATTCTGTAGTGAGACGATGAAATAATGTGTTAACAATTACTCACGTTGAATTGAAGTAAAAGGACATCCTACACTAGCATTGCGACAATTGTACAATATTATAAATAACAATATAAGTTCCTAAATTACCTCTTGTTCTGTTCGTCGTCCATGACTTTGCTTGTGACATTAAAACCTTGGGTGGAGATGTTGAGTTGCTTGAACAAAAATTCCATAATAGCGAAGGGGAATGCGGTGAGGCCGCGAATAAGCCACATTCGCTGCTCACTCCACCAGCGCCTAAAAGTGCTCTTGTAAGAGACAAAGTCGGCCATGTCTAGGATGTATGCTGCCAAGAAAAGGTATGCATACAGATAGAACCATGGATTCGACGGCTGCAATTAGGTAAAATCAATAATACAGTTAGTTAAGTTACAATAGTACATTTTATAGGTTTTCTTTCATTTTTTTAATGTATTTAGTTTCGACATATGCTTCCTATATCCCCATTATTCATCTTCTTTAGAAACTAAAAGCCGATATATTAATGTGTGTCACTGAATGTTGCTTACTGCTGTAGTTAAATTTATAATAAATATAGTCTTGGAAATCATTACTCAGCTATAAAAAAACAAACAAACAAGATTAAGATTATATAAGCATAGTAATACACCTCTGGAAATAATGGCCTATTGTTGATAACAGCGAGTTGAGGTAGAACAGCATAAGTGGTAATAGGGAAGCACGAAATGCCCCAAAATGCGTAGTTCGAGTAAGCTAGCCCCGGTCCAAGCGAGACCTTTCTGACACAAAAGATTAAGGGGCAATACCTGGAAAGACCCACCTGAAATCATCCAATTGAGCCCCAATTTATATACTTGTGCGATCGTACCAGTACAGGGATGGTATGGTTATCCATAAGCATAGCAACTTTTAAAAGGACCTTTCTTTCTGGCCCTTTCTTTTTGCTGTAAATTACATAATTTTTAGGAGAGTGAGGCTACGGTAATTATGAATAGTGCGGATCGGTCTGTACTATGGATCAATGTCTTAGTTTCAAAATTAAGATAGTCAATCTAAACTGTTCAACATTACCTATATATGAAAATGTACTCGCACACTAAATTTTAATTTTTTAGAAATTTTTACTATTTATATAGGTAGAAAATCACTACTTTTAAATGGTCTAGAATTTTTAGATCAAGTGATTTTCTACCCATGGTTCTGAAACTCGGAATCGGAATCGGGATCGGGTTCTTGACCGTGGAATCGGAATCGGGTGAATCGGCCGGAATCGGCCGAGTTGACTCGGAAACTCGGATTTTTTTGGCTGAAACTTGTTTTGTAGCCAAAAGATAGGAAAAAATTGGTAAAAAAAATAATTTGTAAAAAAACTATATTAACTCAAAATATTACACTCAAATAATTCACTAATTATATAATGTAATACAAGCATTACAAATAGAACACATTTTTTATTGCCAGATGTTATACCGAACTGGCTGGATTATCTCATCGTCCTCTATATTACAATACAAATGGGGATATTGTTGTGTCTATTTCAAATTGAGTAAAAAGATATTATAAATTAATTATAATGTCGAATAAAATAATGGAGAACAAAATTAGTAATTAACTTAGATTTGTATACTAATATTTAACTAACAAAAAATATGTACGTACTATTCTAACATTAATATGTACTATTCTAACAAAATTAGTAATTAATTTAGATTTGTATGACTCCAGCTTGTATGCAACTCTCCAGCTGTATGACTCGGCCATTTTACAAACATCTTTTTACATAAAATAATTTTAATCACAGTTTTAATGGCTGACTCAGCCAAAACTCGGTCAAACTCAGTCAAACTCGGTCAAACTCGGTCTGAATCGGCCTGACTCGGTCTGAATCGGCTTGACTCGGCCTGAAAATCGGCTAACTCGGCCGAGTCAAACACTGTTCAACCGAGTTTTGCTGAAAAACTCGCATGGGCGCAAGACTCGGGTGAAAATCGGATCGGACACGGCCGATTCCGAGTTGACTCGGCCGAGTTGACTCGGAATCGGCCGATTTTCCAAACCATGTTTCTACCTATCTAAAAAAATAGTAAATTTCATTTAAAAATGTAAAATTTGATCCACAAGTACATTTTCATATGGAGATCATGTTGAACGGTTCAGATCGATTGTTTGGATATGTTAAATGAACGTTTGACTGGTAAGTGAAAGCCACAAAAGGAATTACCTCATAGAGCCCAACAACCCACCTCTTACATTGGTTAAGCACATCATTCAGGCTCTTGGGTACTTCCCCGAGAAATGCTGGCTCGGGTGGGTTGCAAAATACCGATTTCCATCCTTCACAGTGCAACCGATAGCCGGTGTTGTAGTCCTCAACCAAGGAACCATAGCGAAAACCAATCTGAAATTTTCAAAACAGCAATATATATATATATATATATGACATGAGATAAGTTCTTAGAGTCAAGTCTTGCACTGTTTGTCTATCTTTCATTATTTGCATTTTGTTTAGCAGAATACATCACAATTGGCATATTTAAATTTGTGAGCAAGTTTTTCCAAATTAAATGTTTGATCATAAAGCATGAGGACTAGATCCTTATTTTTACCCAAAAAAATAATTGATTCAACTGTTCAAGAGAACCTGATCGGCACAATATTTCTTTTGTTCATGTATAGCACATCCTCTCTTCAGTCCAAAGGTGTAATAAGTGTTCTTAATATTGAAATTAATAAAATACCCAGAAAAAAAAAAGCATGATGTTTGCTCAATAATTTGTTAAGGCTATTTATTACACTAACAAAAAGGAGAGGGAGACGATAATTACATAAAGTTTAGCTTCTGAGATAAACATCACAAAATCAATTGTTTGAGAACAATAACAGAAAAGTAGCACTTACCATGTCTCCCCATTTAGTTCCGACCTCATAGTCACAACCCGCTGCCTGGATCGCCTTTTCCAAAACCATCTTAGCCCCAATTTGCTCCTGATCATTTACACCTTTCAATGATGAACCAAACAAGGCACACCTCGCATGAAACGTGTTGGTCCCGACATAAGTTGGCCCGCATAATCCATCGAGACCATGACCATTTATCACGAAGATGCGCTTGAGTTCACCTGCATATATATCATTCTTGTTGAGTCCCTGAAAAAGCTGAGGGAATTGCACAAAAGCAAGCTTGGATGAGGTGGCGGGGTCTAGGAAATAGCAGAGTGCCTTGTGTGGTGAAGTCGGGTCGCTCGAGTACATGTCGCAGTCGACTGTTAGAATTATCGGGGCATTTGTCAGGACACTCGAGGCACGTACCTAACAAAAAGAAGTGCAAATTCAATTAACATGATGATATATTTAAGAGGGTTCAAATTCGTTCATTTTTTGTGTCACCATCATGCCTTTATTTTTAGAACTACCATAACTTAAAATTTAAAACTTGAATGTTAAAATAAAACTGTTAAAATGATCTATATCATTTTCCTATGCTCACATGAAAGATCACGACATTTCAATTTTTTTTAATTAGTATCAAGAGCTTGCAAAATTACACTAATGTGGATAAAATATGGATATTGATTTTTCAACCTGTGGATTCATATAAAACCAAAATCGAAAAGTGATCATTTATTATGTGCATGTAGAGAAAAAAATATATATATCACATCTAACCATTTTATGTTGACATATAAATTGTAGAATTTTTGTTATTAAAAAATTAAAAAGTGGAGGTATAAAGGAGGAACAACAAATAGAGACATTTGAACCCTACTCTGATTCTAATCTAATATGGAAAACCGAGGTTTATATTCATTAACATTCATAACCCTTGGTTATAGGATGTCAGAAAATACAAATGAAACTATATATGTTAAATTCTACTATTAATAGTTGGTCTTACCAGAACATTAAGTGCCCCGGCCTTGAAGTTGTGAGGAGATTTAGGATGCTTCTCTCTTGAAACATAAATCAGGTTTGGCATGACATGACCTGAGATATCACTATCTATGCTGCTCTCAATTAGCACCTGCATGCACATGAGAAAGAACAGGTCATTGATAGTATAAAAAAACTCTTAACTAATGGCAAACTATCATGACGGTTCCTTAAATAAGGAACTGATGAGCCATTGATTATCAACGATCGGTTTTTTACAAGAACTGTGACTTATGATAATGACATTTTATTGATTCGAACCTGAACGACCGCAGGATGGTTGTTGCGGGAAAAATCCTTCCACTTCTGAAAAATGTGTTGATATTCCTCTGAGGAAACTAACTCAGCACTAACATTACCTTTATCTAGTGCACTCTCCACCCTCTCTTTCATAGCTTCATACATCATCTACAACCAACAATAACAAAAAACACTACTTGCAATCAGAAATTATGAATCACTAGTACAGAAGATATCATCAGTGTCGGTTTTTGTAAAGAATAGTCACTAATAATCTTCTTATTTTTTTTAAATCTTGACAGCGGCCATCAAGTATATATTCACAAATAATCAGTGATAGCAAATATGTAAATAATATGGATATGTTACTGTCACTGATAGTGTTGCTAATTATTAGTGAGGATTATAATTAAGAACTGATATTAAACTTCAATATCATCAGTGTCGGAATTGTTATACAAACTCACAATCAGCACTGATAGCACTTTACAACAGATCGCCTACAAGAATCTGTCACAATCTGCGAGAATAAAAAGTGACTATTGCCAAGGATACACCGGCAGAAATTATTATTTCTGAAGATATCACTATTATCGATACTTTTATTATTCCGCAACGATACTGACAATAAAAATACTTTTATTCTCGCAGATATTGACATATTCTTGTAGACACCGATGAAGTATTAGTATTATATATATATATATGAGGAGGGATCAAGTTACAACAATTTTGAGTTACAACAAAGTTACAACAATCATTTTCTACATTTTGAAATTCCAAATCTTCGATCCAAACCGTTCAACATGATCTCCACAATAAAATATGCTCCAGATCAAATTTTACATTTCTTTTGAATTTTTATACTATTTATTAAGTATTTTACAAAAGCTAGTCAAATTCAGACCATTGAATTTTGTACCCATCTTAATAAATAGTAAAAAAATGTAAAATTTGATCTGGAAGCACATTTTATTGTGGAGATCATGTTGAACGGTTTGGATCGATGATTTGGAATTTCAAAATGTAGAAAATGATTGTTGCAACTTTGTTGTAACTCAAAATTGTTGTAACTTGATCCCTCCTCTATATATATATGAAATTGCTAATATGCTACGCGTAGCATAGAGGGCCTCCGTGCTACGACTCAATATTTGAGTTTTCAAAATCCTAACAGTCGATCCGAACCGTTCAACATGATCTTCATATGAATATGTACTTGCAAACCAAATTTTACAGTTTTTAGAATTTCTTTTACTATTTTTTTAGATAGGTAGAAAATCAATTTTGTACCATTCAGATCAAGTGTTTTTCTACCTATCTAAAAAAATAAAAAAAAATTCTAAAAAATGTAAAATTTGGTTGCAAGTACATATTCATATTCTAAATATTGAAATGTGCTTGGAGACTAAAATTTTTTTACATTTTTTGGAATTTTTTTACTATTTATTAAGCCACTTTGAAAATCGCTGATCCGATGGTCCAGAAATTTTTACTGTTTTTTACTGTTCACAGTGGATCAGCGATTTCAAAGTGGCTTAATAAATATTAAAAAAATTCCAAAAAATGTAAAATTTAGTCTCCAAGCACATTTCAATATTTAGAAAAAATTGAACGGTTCGGATCAATTGTTTGGATTTTCAAAATGAAAATATGGCGTGAAGTAAAATGACATCTTACTTCACAACTCACCATAGCCTATCTCTCTCTCTCTCTATATATATATATATATATATATAGAGCTGAGCTATGGTGAGTTGTGAAGTAAGATGTTATTTTTACTTCACGATCATATTTTCATTTTAAAAATTCAAACAACCGATCCGAACCACTCAACATGTTCTCTATATTGAAATACTTGGAGACTAAATTTTACATTTTTTGGAATTTTTTTACTATTTATTAAACCACTTTGAAAATCGCTGATCCGGTGGTCCAGAAAATTTTACTGTTTTTTACTGTTCACAGTGGATCAACGATTTCAATGTGGCTTAATAAATAGTAAAAAAATTCCAAAAAATGTAAAATTTAGTCTCCAAGCACATTTCAATATTTAGAAAAAGTTGAACGGTTCGGATCGGTTGTTTGGATTTTCAAAATGAAAATATGGCGTGAAGTAAAACGACGTTTTACTTCACAACTCACCATAGCCTATCTCTCTCTCTCTCTCTCTCTATATATATATATATATATATATATATTATATAGAGATGAGCTATGGTGAGACGTGGAGTAAAACCAAGTTTTTACTCCATGGCACTATATTTTCATTTTGAAAATCCAAACAACCAATCCGAACCGCTCAACATGTTCTCTATATTGAAATGTGCTTGGAGACCAAATTTTACATTTTTTGGAATTGTTTTACTATTTATTAAGCCACTTTGAAAATCGCTAATCCGGTGGTCCAGAAATTTTTACTTTTTTTTACTGTTCACAGTGGATCAGCGATTTTCAAAGTGGCTTAATAAATAGTAAAAAAATTCCAAAAAATGTAAAATTTAGTCTCCAAGCACATTTCAATATAGAGAACATGTTGAGCGGTTCGGATCGGTTGTTTGAATTTTCAAAATGAAAATATGGCATGGAGTACAAACTTGTTTTACTCCACGTCTCACCATAGCTCATCTATATATATATATATATATATATATATATATATATATATATATATATATATATATATATATATATTATATATGAGGAGGGTTCCAATGCCTCATGTCTTTCATACCTCAATCATACCTCATGTTCTATATCTTCATTTTCAAAGTTCAAATTTTCGATCCGACCGTTCACCATGATATCCATACTAAAATATGGTTGGGGATGAAATTTTATAATTTTTGGAAATTTTTTGCTATTTTTTAAGATGGGTAGAAAATCACTGTTTTTTAAATGGTCCAAAAACAGTGATTTTGTACCCATCTTAAAAAATAGTAAAAAATTTCCAAAAAATATAAAATTTCATCCCCAAGCATATTTTAGTATGAATATCATGTTGAACGGTCAGATCGAAAATTTGAACTTTGAAAACAAAGATATAAACATGAGGTACACATTAGGTACGAAAAAATGAGGCACCGGAACCCTCCTCATTATATATATATATATATATATATATATATAGAGTATGGCTAATGTGCTTCCTCTAGCATTTCGGCCTCGTGCTTCCGGGGGTATATCTTAGTGTTTGGTGTTCAAACAACAAATTCAAACCGTTAGATGTTCAATCTAAATTAAAATGTACTTGGAGACCAAATTTTACATTTTTTGGAATTTTTTTACTATTTATTAAGCCACTTTCAAAATTTCAGATCCGGGTGAACAGTAAAAACAGTCTGGACCATATGATCTGGAATTTTCAAAGTGGCTTAATAAATAGTAAAAAAATTTCAAAAAATGTAAAATTTGGTCTCCAACTACATTTTAATATAGATTGAACATCTAACGATTTGAATTTGTTGTTTGAACATCAAACACTAAGATATGCCTCCGGATGCACGAGGCCGCAATGCTAGAGGAAGCATGTTAGCCATACTATATATATATATGTGTGTGTGTGTGTGTGTGTGTGTGTGTGTGTGTGTGTACTAGTAATACCTACTAATAGAAGGCTATACGGAGTTGGCTGCATAAAATCTTTAATTTGATCAATAGAAGTGATGGATACGTGTGATGTATCCTTTAGTTTTATATCTACATCAAATATTTATGTGAAATTAATGAACATAACATGTGGACAAGATAAATTTTGTCACCATTCGCAGCATTATTTGATTCGACTTTTGCCTCAATATACAATTCAAACCAAGAATAGTCACTGACGTATAAAATTTTACTTTCCATTTCAGTTTGCAAATTAATTTAAAGCATTTTGGACCCACATAAAAAATCAGAATATTTCAGTCTCAATAGAAACAAAACCTAATAAATTTGGACCATACGTAGCGCATACCGGTACCATCCTAATGAAATTAACTTGACTATAGTGTGACTATTGAAAAGATAATGCAACAATATTTTCATAGAAAAGAACAAACGGTCGGTTTCGCCAACAGGAGATATTTAAATTGTTACTAAAACCAAGACATGCTGTTCCAAAAGAACTAGTCCAAATTGTCCAATAACACAGCTATCTTTGAGAAAGATCAGAGGATTAACAAAGGCCATATATTAATTATAGGATTAAATATGATCAGTACATATAAATAAACAAAATTAAAACATTATCCTTTTAATAAAAGTTGAGTGAGTCTATGGTACTATGCATAGCACGGATTGGTCCGTACTACGGATCAATATTTTCGTTTTCAAAATCCTAACGGTCGATCCGAACCGTTCAACATGATTTCCATATGAGAATATACTTGTGGGCTAAATTTTTTATTTTTTAGAATTTTTTTACTATTTTTAAGATAGGTAGAAATCACTGTTTTTGGATGGTCCAGAATTTTCAGATCAAGTGATTTTCTACCTATCCTAAAATATAGTAAAAAAGTTCTAAAAAATATAAAATTTAGTCTGCAAGTACATATTCATGTCGAGATCACGTTGAACGGTTCGGATCGACCATTAGAATTTTCAAAATGAAAATATAGTTCCGTAGTACGGACTAATCCGTGCTATGCATAGTACCATAGACTCACTCATAAAAGTTTAGCACATATTAGTTCTCAACAAGTTAAGAATATATACAAGTATCAAATTAATTACCTTGAGCTTGTCCTCGTCACCACCACCGCAACGACGTCCCGAAGCAAAGAACGCCTCGGGCGATCTATCCTTGATTCCGTTGTCCCTACAGAACGGCAACCAATGACATGCAAATTTCGCAGCCTCCATGAACGCAAAGAGCGTGACGTCGGCACCACCATCATCAGAAATATACACTGACAACTTCTCAGCAGGATAGTCAAAGGCCAAAAGTGAGAGCGCCGTGCTCACAACACCCATCGGTGGCTCCTTGTACGGATCAGCGGTGCACACAAACACATCTAGTGCCGGCCAAGTTGTCCGATCCGGTAACCTAGCCGGGAACTCTTGACGGTGCACCGGTCGCCACTTGAAACCCTGTGCACAAGCCCACATGAATGCGAGGATGATATCGGATACTAGGATCGACTGTAATAAGACGGCCTCGAGGAGGGTAGAGGAGGCGAAAATAGATGTTATTCGATGATAAATTAAGGCGAGGATAGCTAGGGAGTATACAAGCATATGTATGCGGTATATCGGTATTCTACGGTCGAGACGGATCATGTTGAGTGGTGGATTGAGCTTGGCAGGGATGGAGGAGTTGGTGCTCTCCATCTTTTGTTAAAATTCAAAGGAGGAGGTGACCAGTAAGTGAGCGAGTGTGGTTTTGTTTGCTTAAAAAGGCATAGTAGCATATATATATATATATATATAGAGAGAGAGGGAGAGAAACTGAAAAATTTAAATTGAGGACTGAAATGTAAAATATATAATGTGTGACAAGTGAAATTTAACTTTAAGTTTTCACAGTTATTAAGTAAGCTATATATCAATATTTAGAATTTTATGGACTGAATTATATAAACACTTTTAAAAAAATAATTTGGTGTAGTGTATTTTCCAGTTATTTTCTTTCCGACGCAACTCATTTCTTCTCCACACATTTTTTTCCCAACCCAATTCATTTTTGTATGAAATAGGTCATCATGTGCGTGCTTAGAACAAAATTCAAAACAGGAGATATATCTTCTAATGCATAGATGGCTGCGCTTTCAATGTCAACAGTGAGAGCATCTACATCCCTGGTACTATTAGAGTTTCTAATCTGACGTGACAGTTTCTAATCTAGTTTCAAGAATGTGGGAGAGTTTCTTATTTAGAAACTATGCAGTAAAATTTATTATTAAGAAACTGTTTATAAACTCAATGCTAATCAAATGATTGGCTCAAATTATTTCTGCTTTTTAATTTGTTGCTGACGTGGCTTAATAGAAACTCTAAAATTAATTTCAGGAATGTGAGAGTTAGAAATTTTAGAGATCTTAATTTCTAAAAAGATGTTAACAGTTATTTAGAAACTCATTTAAGTTGCTCGGATGTAGATGCTGAAGAATCTTGAAAACAATCTTGAAATAAGTAAACTGTTGTGCTACTACATCTATTGATTGTTATAGATACAATTTTAGACAAACTTAAATTAAATAAATTATAATTACTACATCAAGAATGCCTAGGTCCGACCTTGAATGTCATGTTAATTAGTACATCATTTTTATTTATATCTTGATGTCTTATTATGGTACTTTACAAAAATTTCTAACATGTGATCATTTTATTGTTAATAATGTAATCATGTTTATTGACTTTTCCTTAAATAAAATATTATGAAAAAAACATTCATTGATTTTAAACTTTTTACCATGTATCAGCGAAATATCAAGTATTTATATATACATCGTATATCAAGTATTTATATCTATTTACTTTTAAGCTTAAGTCTGAATACTTAAGCTTTCAAGTATTTAAACCTGCATATTAAGTCTTTATACATTGTATATCAAGAAGAAAAAAACAGCAGAACAAATAGAACCCGAAAGTACTTCAATATGAATCTCATATGAAAGAGAAAATCGAGTGCAAGATGTTTGAAATAAATAATCAATAAACTGAATTATTAAGTTACGTATAAAAAGTCGATCAAAGCTTGTAAAATGGCATACTAATGACACTTTTGACCAAAACTTGGAATTCGCATCCCCTAATATGTCTCAAATTTTGAATTTGATACGTTTATCTTTAGAGATTTTAATTTCAATTTTCTACTTTTATTCATTTTTAAAACATATCTAATTTAATGGAGAAATTATTGAAGCCACAGTCACATGTATAAAAACTACTATTTTCTTTTTTTCAAAGTTACAAAAACATATCTAACTTAATGGAGAAATTTTTGCTCATAGGTACATGTGAAAAATTTGTGGGTATGGACAATTGAAAGAACAAAATTTTGTTTTTTGGATCAATAGTTCGATCTATCAGACAATTTCGAGTAGACATTGAACCGATTTGAATACAATTTTCATCAAACGCGTGTTCCGCTTTCATAACAGTGAGGAAAATAAAATAAATTTATGTCTTTGAAGTAGCACGTACAAATATTGAAGCAGAACACACAAAACATGAAACGAATCGGATACAATTTAAGTCCAATGTGCCCCTCTCCTCTTAAGTCTTATCATGAAAATGATGCAAAGAGAATCCATTTTTTTTAACTTAGAAATTGAAAAATCGAGTTGTAAAATCAATTGACTGATTTTTTTTTAATCGGCAACTTATCAATTTGTTTTCTCACTAATTGATTTTATAATTTCAAAAAATGAAATAAAAATTGGGACATCAATTTGCTTCCGTGAAATTTATTTTTCTTCCTCCCTCAACGCCAATAACTATGGCATCCAGTGTTTTTATTTTTGTTCTCTGATTTTTTTTTTTCACCTGGACGCTATAGAAGGCGTCTAAGAGATTTTTTTATTTTTTCCAGAGTTCAGTTCTTCACTACAACAGTTTCCAATGAAAAATCGAAATTAGAAATAGTACTTGTAAATATGTACTTGTAGACTAGATTGGTCCGTATTATGGATCAATGTTTTTGTTTACAAAGTATAAACAGTCGATCCAATCAGTTCAACATGATCTCCATATAAATATGTACTTGTAGACTAGATTTTATATCTTTTAGAATTATTTTACTATGTTTTTAAATAGGTAAAATAATCATTATGTTTTCAATGGTTCACAATCTTTAGATCAAGTGATTTTTTATCTATCTAAAAAAATAGTAAGAATTAAAATCTAAAATATATAACATTTGATTTAGAAGTATATTTCATATAGAGTTCATGTTGAACAGTTCAAATCAGCTGTTTGGAATATAAAATTGAAAAAAAAAAATTAAGGTTAAATTTCTTTTAAATTAAAATTGAAAATATTGGTCCATAATACGAACTTATATACGCTATGTATAGTACCGTAGCCTCACTTCATTCTATCATACCACAGGATCAGTAGATATGAAACTATATATACAAACACCAGACCTTGCCTTTATGAATCAAATTAAAACAATCTCTTGTAAACACAGACTTCTTTAATTTAATGAACTGATTAGATCAGTTTTGATCAATTAATGGTCCAGTCAGAAAAAGAATTGATGAGAAACAAAATAGAAGCTTCCTTGAATTATGGATCCCATGTGTTAAAAGCTTTGGTTTGAACTATATGTGTACTACCAGAATTAGGGTAAAACTAGAAGGATGAGAGAATTCAAATTTACTTAATAATGCATTTGAGTTTCGAATATTTTACAGGATTTTTAATTACACAACCAGAAGTATTCATACAAGCACGAATGTACAAAAAAAATTGAAAATATTACCTCTAAGATATCACCAAGACGAATGTACAAAAAAATTGACCCAGATACTTCGGAACCGATTTTATAGGAAGTTCTCTAAATTGTGATAGCTGAGTCGAGTTTTATCCGGTTCAACCGGACTGTACCAAGGATATATTCTGGTAGTTCTTTCTCTTCCCTTCCCTGAAAAGTTAAATTTGTAGCAAAATGTGTTACCGGTACCATACTATCTATATATTGGGACTATTGAAATTTAAATTCAAAGATGCTGAATTTGATCATGTAAAGGAATTGAAATAAGATATACATAGCAAACCTCAATGAGAATAGCAAGATCAACGACTATTCCAGTGATATACCCAAGAACTAAGCTGATTATCCTCCTAGCAACAGTTGATGAACCTATGTCAACATCAATCTGCACAAGGAAAACAACAATAATAATTGAAATAATATAAATTAATAAGAATATTTTAAGAGTGAGGCTACGGTACTATGCATAGCGCAGATCAGTCCGTACTATGAACCCATATCTCTATTGTAAAAGTCCAAAGATTCGATCTGAACCGCTCAATTTGAACTCTATATGAAAATATAATTGGAGACCAAATTTTACATTTTTTAGAATTTTTTTACTACTTTCTTAGATAGGTAAAAAATCACCAGATCTAAAAATTTTGGACCATCCCAAAGTAGTGATTTTCTACCAATCTCAAAAAATAGTACAAAAATTCTAAAAATTGTAAAATTTCATCTCTAAGTACATTTTCATATGGGGATCCATGTCTAGCTGTTTGGATCGACTGTTTGCATTTCAAAAAGAAGATATGAATCCATAGTACAGACCGATCCATGCTATGTATAGCACCCTTGCCTCACTCATATATTAATATTAATTAGTAAAATATTAGTCGTGTAAGAAAAATAAATAAAAATATTGACAGTACGTACTTCAGGCCCAATCATGAAAACTATTTATTTACATGAAAATACGACAATAGGCCCTAAAAATTAATTTAAACATACAAAATGAAAATACACCTACAAAATAATAATATTACACATATGACATTGGTTAAGATGTCAAATATTCTCCATAGCCCTCAGTTAATTTATATTAATATAGTATCTAATTACATTTTTAATTAGCTTAGACAGAGAATTAAGCACTGAGCTACCTCTAAGAAGTTGTCTTGGCGAAGGTATTTGCATGTGACTGCTTTCCCTAAAAGGCAAGCTTTAGTACCAACTGCACGTTTCACCATCCAATAACCCTATGAATTTTTTTCATTTTATTTCAATCAATAAATGCACCTTTGTATAGAGCTTATCTGTCTAGAAGTAAAATCCAATTATTTAAAATTTTGCAAGAATATCTTAATTAAAAGAATGACCGAATTGCCACTGAACTTGTCATACTAGGTCTACTAAATAACAATTGATACAAGAGTCTAATTTTTTCACTTATCTTATTCCTAAAATAGATTCAGATTGATTGAGATTTATATTTCTTGAAATTATCAGTGTTGCTCAGTCATTGGAAAGCTTGTGTCAGAGCTTCTCTATAGAGTCTGTATCCTCTGAGATATCTCAAACTTTCAGTTTATCTAAAGCCAGGCCAAATTTTTTTCAATGCCTATTCGGAATGCAGGGGGACAGTATTCTTATGCTTTGAGATTTGTGCAGAAAGGATTTGAACGGTCCAGATTTTCCACAGATCAACTCATACTTTGAGCTATCTCAGCGGATGTGAATTCCTCTATATAGACAGCTAACATGTAGGTATTTCATTTCAACTCAAGAGATGTATACTTTCTCGCTACTAAATTACACCCTACATGTTATCATCACCACATATTGTTTTTTGAATAAAATTTCATATGTACCCCCCCAAAAAGCTTTAACAGATATAGATCAAAAAGCCAGAATATGTGATATGTCATGTGCACATAGACATGTTCAATTGTGAGTTGTGACCACCCGTCGGTTGACTAATTTTATGCTCTGCATTTTCTGACAAGAATTTTGCCCGAATATTGTAATCCAAGAATTTTTGCAAGTTACCTCCAATTTAATTCATCTAGCTAACATGTATGTTTTAACAAAAAAAAAAGTTTAAAAAACAAAATCTAAATAACTTTTATTGTGTACCTCTACGATACTTGGTATGAGTTTGAATCGGGAATCTCTAAAAACATCAGTTCCTTCTACAAACCGACCAAGTAAAGATTCTTTGTTTATGGGTCTCTCTGACCCATAGTAAGTCACTAAGCTGTAGTTTGGTGTTGCTGGAATCTGTGAAAATTATTACACATTTAATATGAAAGAATCATAAGATAAAGGATATCAACAGTTTTCAAGATTATAATATGCACCTGTAAATTCACTACAAGTATGAAGGGAATCTTCTTCCCAGCTTCAGTCTGTAAAAAGTAAATCTCTAAGTTAAGATATGAAAAAAAAAAAAATTAATGTCATATTATAGGTAAAAATCTACAGCTCATTGTTTACCTGAACAAGGCATTTAGAGTTGAGTGCAATAGCATCAATGCGATCTTTGCCCTTTAGCCAATCCACTGCCATAAGCTTCAAAAGAGGATCTCCTCCCGCAATCTACAACACAATAAAAAATGCAGCACAATCAGATAATGTTTTAAAAAATAGACATTTCTTCTTCTTCTTTTTTTTTGAAGGTTAGTGGCCTGAATGTCTAATAATGATTGTATTAATAACTGAAAAAAGTATTTACAACACTTAAATAAAAAGCTTTATTCCAGAAAATAAGCCTCTATTCTTCTCTATTCTAGTCTTAACTCTCTCTATTCTACTATACGCTAGAATAAGAATCTCTATTCCAGATAAGCCTCTATCCTTCTCTTTCAGCCTGCACTAACCCAGTAACATTCATCATATAATAAATACTGGTATGGTCCAGTAAAAGCAACCAACAAACCTTAGAGTGATCAGTTAAGTAGGTTTTGTCTCTTATCATGAAGCCGTTTCCACTAGGGCTTGACCAGCAATTGGAATCTTGTTCGCTTTTAGCTTGCCTTAATGAACCATTTAACCGACTCCAATCAATTGCAACCCGAGGTGATGTCGCGTTTAGTTCAATATCCGCTGCTGAAGCTGCTTTTACCAAATATACAACAATAAGCCAAAGTATCAAAAGGATCAAGATATTAGTGAAAGTAATTAAAAATCACCTTTACTTTTTTCAAAGCTTAGCTTTGAAAAAAGTGACCAAAAGAGAATTAAAACAATGATTTTGTACCTATATAAATGTTTGTAAAAAAGTTCCAAAAATATAAATTTGGTCTCCAAGAACATTTTAATATGGAGATCACGTTGAGCGGTTCGGATCGACTGTTTGGACTTTGAAAACGGAGATAAGGATGTGAGGCATGATTGGGGCACGAAACTAATGGGGCATTTTAACCCTACTCAGTTAAAAATCACCTTTAGTTTTTTTCAAAGCTAAGCCAGCAATTGCCCAGGATACATTCCTCAGCTTCATCTTTGCTCCCTGAAAAAGAAACAAAGCAATGTGCTCCTTCTAAGTCATTTGATTGATGACAAAAAATCAAAGTGCTGTACTTCATCTTTCCCTTGACTTGAGAATTTTTACTTGATAGCTGTTATATCAAAAGATGATAAAATGACATGTGCCAAGAAATCATTTGGAAAATTTGGTAGAAAGGATCATATAAAAGAACCATGCTATTCTTGTCAGGATCGGAATCTTGAAAATCATCGTTGTCCTCGTCGCTATCTTCTTCATCTTCATCAATTGCAATTGCATCATAAAACTCATCATTAGTATCCTCATTGTCAGCATCAGAATATACTGACGAATGTGTCAAGAACTTTGGCTGCATGATTGCTGTGGGAGAATCTGACGTCAGTGCAGGATTTGCTGCAAAATACTCACGTAGACCTGCGTGGTGCAATCAAACAAAAATAAAATCTCATTCTCTGAGAAACAACTGATGGTTTGCATTGGTATTTTAGGGGTCTAAGAGGAAGTAGTGAGCTTCTCTGAGAATTCGCATCCTCTGAGATATCTCAAACTTTGAGTTGATGTGGAAAATCTGGACCGTTCAAATACTTCCTGCACGAATCTCAAAAAAAAATAATACTGACCCTGTGCAGACACCAAAAAAAATTGGACCCGGTTTAGATAAACTCAAAATTTGAGATAACTCGGATGATACAGACTCCTTTCCTGATTGGTATGGAGCTGATAAAAGAACTTTCAATTTTTTTTTCCCATTTGTTCTTCTTTTGTTTTATTCATTGGTTTTTCCAGATAGCAAGTTTTAGTTTGTGTTTGTCTATACACTTGGGGGTAGGGGTGTCAATGCTACCCTTTTATCCGTTTACCCAACCAGTATCATATTCGATAAGACAGGTACTGGTAAGTTTTTTGTTTTTGTTAGCTTATCAGGTGCAGGTCAGACCAACGAGAATTGAAGCTCAGTTTGTCCATTTGAGAAATATTTAGCACAAAAGATATGATGAAAGTGAAAAATAAGTAGCACGACTTACCAGCTACTTGGCAAAGCAAATAATATGGAATAGATATCTCAAAATTTGCTGACAGACTGCCCTTCCACTTGTCCCAAAAGCTAGGTTGCATTTCTACCATTTGGGTCACAAGGCATTTTGAAATATGGTCTGACGAGGCCAACTTTTTAATTTCCCAAATGGAAGCTGCACAAAAGTAAGCAGTTTTTAACTGTAAATTTAAAAGCCTGAATGTATTGAAAGCAGAAAAGGCAAAAAGACTTACGGATCTTTTCTCGACGATATCCAGATTTATTAGGCATTTTTTTGTGTGCAGTAGGCATTTGCAAAATGGCTAAAGGACACACACACATAGAGAGAGTTAGGATTCTCCTAAATAAAATAAGATGAACTATAAATATAAAGGAGTGAGGCTACAGTACTGTGCATAGCATATATTGGTTCGTACTATAGATCAATATCTCTATTCAAAGTCCAAACAATCGATCTGAACCATTCAAAATGATCTCCGTATGAAGAAGTACATGTAGACTATATTTTACATTTTTTAGAATTTTTTACTATTTTAGATAGGTGGAAAATCACTTGATCTAAAAATAATGGACTATTCAAAAGTAGTAATTTTCGACCTATCCAAAAAAATAGTAAAAAAATTCTAAAAATGTAAAATTTATTCTGCAAGTACATTTTTATATGAACACCATGTTGAACGGTTCAGATCGACAATTTGAAATTTGAAAACAAAAATATTGATCCGATAGTACGGACCAATCTGCACTATGCATAGTACCATAACCTCACTCAATATAAAGAGAGGAAATAACTGCTTACTATAGTTGCCATCTTGTCCCCGCAACCACTGTCGTGAAAAAAGAAAGTCCTTTTTGGAATTCCACCTGAAAATTCTCTTGGGTTATATAGAAATAATTTACATGCAATTAAATTAACATCTAGCTTCCTTTTTTTTCAAAATGAAAAGATGTACTTACAAAGTTTTATACTTGGCCTCATACTTCCCATAAACAATGTCACAGTATCCATCTATTGTTTCCACCAGCTCCAAATCTCCAGTCACAACATCCCACCTATAAAATAAATAAAGTTAACTAACCATTTTACTATGATTAGTGTCAAGATATAAATTAGGATTTGTGCTATCTTTGAGATTCTGATATGCATCTCAGTTTGGAATTTTTCTATGAGGCTATTTTGGAAAGTCTGTATTTGGTATTACACAGAATATAGAAATTGTATTATGCTAGTAGACATTCTTCAATAAGAATATGTTGTAATTCATATATAAAAACTCAGGGTATTGTTTTTGTGGAATAAGAAAACTTTTCATAATAATTATTATTTTCCAGTTTCAAATCTATTCAAATCTTGTCAATTAGTACCATGAATACAAGTAATATTAGGATTTTTTACTGTCAAGTTAATTTTTAAGAAGCTGAAGCTGATTGTTTTTTTATGGTGTCAGAGTAAGAACCACAATTCAACTCCCCAAAAAGTCAAAACATAAACTAAAAAATGAGTTACCACAGTTATACAAAACATATAAATAAAAAATACAAGGGATCTGCTTGATTTAAAGAATATGAAAATAAAACTTACTCATATCTGTTGCGTCTGTCCAGGTTGAAAACTACTTCAAATACAGAATCGGCACTTGCATTTACAACCCCAACCGATTTTAGGAGAATTCCCTTTGAGCCCTATGAAATAGAACAAGCATTTTTCTTAAAAAGGTAAAATAGGTACTTTATAAATTTAAAATGAGTTTTAATTAATTAAAAAGTCAATAAATTGGGTAAATTTGTGAGTTTTTTAACTTTAGATGGACAAATATGATATTATGAATATTAGGAGGGGGGGAAACGTAATTTCAATATTTTTTAGGGGTATACATGAAATTCCCCTTCTATTTAAGGTTTAGAACAAGCATTTCTCTGTCCTTTTGTTGTACATTTGGTTTTAAACCTGATCAGCAAGGTAGCAACTCCATACAAATATCAGGCTTTTCTTTTTTTTCCATTAATTTTTATTGAAATTTAGTGGCCAAGCTACAAAAAAACTTATATGATGCACACATATTGAAATTTCTTTCAAGCAATTGAGACATTTCAGTAAACAATCAAGTCAGATTAGTATGTACCTTGGAATTAGCAGCATCCTCAAAAATTCTAGTACCTAAATATCAGAGAAACAGATTTATAAAATATTTACTAAAAGATATTACCGATGTTGCAAAAGGCATATACATAATGGTACAGCCTTGATACTTTTTGTTTGTGGGTGGTTGATACATATCACATGTCAAATGTTAATTCACATTTTCCTTTTTGTTCTTTCTTTTTCCAATTTTTCATTAAAATTCATCTCTTTCTTGCATATTTACTCATTTTTAGTAATCTCAACTATATAAATAATACTTAGAAGAATAAAAGGAACCATTGACAGTTCGAACGCATCTCCAGTCATGTGTTTCAAGTGCATCTCCAGTTTCATCATCAACATGTGCATTTAATACTTTATCACTCCCAATTTTTGAAGACTGACGAAGTAGCATCTCTGGGCCTGCAATTCCCATTTAGTAGAAATTAAAAATAAAATACAATGTGTGACAACCTTAAACAAAGCCTCAAATTATAAATTTTTCTTTTTTTGGTAGGTGAAAGTCCCAAAATATGAAATTTCACCTTTTCCTATTTTTACAAGCTTTCCAAGCCCATGCTGCGCATATCTTCTAACCTTAGGACGGTGTCCCTCAAGATTTATCCTGAAGAAAAAAGGTTTTGTTAGTAAATTACATGGAACGTTCATTTTATCAATTTTTGTGGTTGTTGGATTGGTATTGATCATGGACTTGTACAAGTAAAATATCACGATACCAAGAGAAACGGCAAGTATATCCTATGGCTTGGTATTGCACCGGTCAAAGCCTCTATCAGTATGGTAAAACTTGATTTAATTTGCTGGACTTATATTAAAATTATTCTTAAAAGTTCAAAATTACACACTCATCCTCAGTGTTTAGTCTCCTATGCCGACCACTTCTCATCAGATCATACTCATCCTGGAAAAAAAAAAAAAATTAAACAGCTTAAGGCACTGAAAGAAAAATAACTATATATTCATAATGCATTGATTTTGTTACTTGAGTATGATTTGTGGTATATTTTCATGTATCAACTATTTGAATATAGAGGAGGGTTCAAATGCCTTGTGTCTTTCATGCCTCATTGTGCCTCATATGCTTTATATTCATTTTCAAAGTCCAAATAGTCGATCCGAACCAATCAACATGATATCCATATTAAAAATTTTAGTATTTTTACTATTTTTTTAGATAGGTACAAAATCGCTGTTTTTGGATGGTCCAGAAACAGTGATTTTGTACCTATCTAAAAAAACGGTACAAAAATTCCAAAAAATATAAAATTTGGTATCCAAGCACATTTTAATATGGAGATCATCTTGATCAGTTCGGATCGACTGTTGGACTTTGAAAATGAAAATAAAACATATGAGGCACAATGAGGCATGAAAGACAAGGCATTTGAACCCTCCTCTTGAATATAATTTCGGATAACATAAGTTGCAGTTTGTACTTGTTGTTTGGCTTGCTCGAATGCCTCATGCCACTTGCGTAACTCCCCCGGAGTTGCACAGGCAATCTGGTAAAGAAATACAAAGTAAAAAATAACTTATTAACAAAAACATAAAAAAAAAAAAACCAAAGGTTAAAAATAAATTTGAGAGAGCTTTAACAATATAACACGAGTACAAACCTCTCCTTTCTTTGTTCCATCCAGCCTATTGTAAAATCCAAGAACATAAAGTTCCTGAAACCAAAAAAGGATTTAAATTAAAGAAAATAAGATTCTTTTATAAAGCACCCAACGTTTCTCATGTTTACAACTAACACCACGCATTTATTTATTTGCAAATGTTGCCTTAACTTTTATTTCTTCAAGCAGGCCAATTTAAGTATTTGCAAACAATACCCCAACCATAATGGAAGGTATAATCCATTAAGTATCGCCAGTTTGTTCTTGCTTCTTTATCTAAACCAAACTTGACTTATAATAAACCTAAGTGGATTTAGATCTTTGCTTCTAAGGTTATGATTACTAATGCAAAGAATTGCCTAAATTCATATGACAGGTTATCTTTCAACAGACCAAACTTGACTTTTCAGTAGTGAATGGAGTAAATAAATGGTGAAAATTACTAAAAAAAGGTAAAATTTAGCAAAATTAAGATATAACTCTCAAATTGTATAAGAGAAGATTGTACACAGACCCCTGTATTGACTTTTCTTCTTCCCAGCTCTTCTAGCATCAATGTGTGACTAATAACACCTTTCCTTATAGGCTTCTGTGATAAGAGATTAAAAAAAATTGATCAGAAAAGGTTTGAAATTATCTCACATGCCAATTCAATTGATTTTAGATCTCATGGTAAGTAATGAGGAGCAACAGGTATCCAATTCAATTGATTTTTGAAAGTAAGCACTGATCCGTAAATCAAGCAGATAAAGCACCAATTACAGTTTAAGCAACGAAATTAAACAGCTGAAATTGCAACAAATTACTAACAACTCCAGGATTTTCGTTAGGATCGCGCTTGTACATGAACAAGCAATTCCCTCGAATAACCAGATAGCGGAGATTGCAGTACTGGTTCCCGATCGTGTTCACGCCTAAGTGGTAAACCCACCCGGCGTACTCCGCCACTCTCCCGCTTCCTCCTACGGAGGAGGCTCCGCCCCCCGTTTCCGACCTCTCCGGCGAACTCGTCTCCGACCTCTCTACTGTAACTGTCGCCATTGATTGCCACTTCAGGAAATGCAAGAGATAATAAAACAGCTGCTTTTGCTCTGTTCAGACTTCAGACGGTCTGTATCTAAACTTAAAATTTGAGTTACTTAAGAGGATACGGACGCTTTTGGAAAGTTTGTTTTTGTATATGATTATTTCAACTATTCAGAGTTGTGCACTTGTGCTTTTCTGGTTAGTCCGCGTGCATGCGATGAAATGCCCTGGTTGACACGAAAACCGGTGGCTTGTAGTTGATATAGGTGGATCCAGCTGTCAGTGAGACGAGACCAGGGGTTTCTTTTTCTTTATTAATTTGGTAAGATTAAATTGCCTTTTATTCTCCTGATCCTGGTGTTTTAAATATGTGACCATTCATAGCTGTACACCTGTGCGTTTTTGGTAAGCCCGCGTGCATGCGATCAGATGTTCTTAATGACCCGGAAACCGTGTGGTAATTATTTCAACACAGCTGTTTTGACTTCTTGCAGCGCTCAAACCATATGCATGCAGTGCAGTTTTGCTTGGATAGTCTGTTGGTTACATGAAAACAAAGCTGTTCTGTTAATAAAAGTTTCTTTTTGGAACTGTCTTTCCTTGTAAATTAAGGAAATTAGGATTCATAACATCTAAAGTAACTCAAATTTTGAGTTTAGATCCAGACCATCGGATCTGTTTCGGCACGATATTATAGGCGTGCATTCTATCTCGGACGATCAAGATCTAAACCCAAAATTTGAGTTACTTCAGAGAATACAACTCAGGAAATTGCTACGGTGAGAGAAAAAATAGCCGTTTCATGAAAAGCAAAATTAAATGCCATTTATTTTTCCTGATCCTGGTGTTTTAAATATGAGATTATTTTATTAATGAAAAAACTGAAAGTGGTCCCGCTTGGTCTATTCATAGTCGTACACATGTGCTTTTCTGGATGGTCCGCGAGCATGTGATGAAATGCTGTAGTTGAGACGGAAACCGTATGATTTGTCGTGATGTAGGTGGGTCCTACTGTCAGTGATACTAGACAAGAGGTTTCGTTTTCTTTTTTAAAGTGGTAAGAATAACGGTTTCGACACTGCAAGTACACGTTAAAAGACACGTGGGACCCGGAAAAGAAAGCAAGGGTCTTTAAACTTCTCCAGTTATTTTTAATGGAGATGTCCTGTAGATTAAATGGCCGACTAGATTCAATGATCAAGGCATGAAATTCCAAAAAAGAAGGGAAAGGTGGAGCGTTCAAATTCCACCTAAATATTAATTGTCTTTATTTTTGTATGTCTTCATTATATTTTTATTATTAAAAACTTTAATAACTCAAAATTTAAAACTTAAAAGACAAAATAAAACCGTTGGATATGATCTACATTATTTTATCTATGTGCTCAAAAAAAATTATCACATTTTGATTTTGTTTTTATTTGAATCAATAAGTTGAAAAATCAACGTCTAGAAATTATCCACATTAGTACGTATTTAACAAGCTCTTGACGACAACCAAAACAAAATTGAAATATCATAATTTTTTACAAGCGCATAGATAAAATGATGTAGATCATATCCAACCGTTTTATTTTTACTTTTAAGTTTTAACTTTTGAGTTATTAAAGTTTTTAAAAATAAAGACATGATGGAGACATTTGAACCCTCCTCATATTAATATTAATGTCAACTACTTTTTTGCTTTTCAAAACACATAATTCATATTAAACTAATAATTTCATAAATCTCCAAACAGAATCATGTTGCTTTTTATTTCTGAGATAACTCAAAATACAAAAGTTGTAACACGCCTTGAAAGCTTCAAATTTTTTTTATAAACCATAAATAAAAAACATAATTTTAGAGAACCAACTTGATTGGTTGGTTTTTTACAAAAATCACAAGTGTCGATTCAGCATGAACCATTTATTTTTATTTTTTACCGAATAGTCTATTCGGCACCGAAGAGTTTCACAAATTTTCAGCATCAACTATAACACAAAAAAGTGAATAACTTTTCCGTGCCGAATATGCTACTCAGTATGAAATAAAAGTAAATAATTTGTGCCGAATAGACTATTCAGCACTTATGATTTTTGTAAAGACCAACTAATATGATTTTCTAAATTTTTTTTTATTTACGGTTTATAAAAAAAAATCTGAAAGCTTTCTATGAAATTTTAAATCACCTCAACTGGAGTTCGTACGAAGAAATAAGCCAAAGCGTGTCAAACTAAATTGTTAAGGATAGTTTTGTTGCGTCGAAGACATTTGACGTGTTGATGTGTAGGGGTGTTCAACCGGTCGGTTCGGATCAAACCAAATTTTTTTTGCCAAACTGTGGTTTGAATCAAATTTTGAAAACCCAATCAAACTGACCGAAGTAAAATTCCGAACCGATCTAAAACCGAACCAATTAAACCGATTTAAACTTCGGTTTGTTCGGTTGAACCGAATACAAACATTTTAAGTTACAAATAAACATTTCAAAACCGGTTGATTCTGTTCAAACCGATTTGGATAACATTTTTGATAACCACACAAGTCGGTTTTTCATAAACCGATTTACCGATCCATTATAAACCACACAAAATAAACCGATGCATTATAAACCAATCCATTTTTTATTAAACTGGTTGGTTCTGTTCAAACCGATTTAGAGATCCCAAAACCGAACCGAACCATTTAAACCAAACAACCGATCCAAGTAAACCGAAATTTACCGGTTCGGTTTAAAACTGAATAAACCAATCCATTGGACACCTCTATTGATGTGTTTCTGTCAAATTCAGAGTAAGTTTGATGCCCATCGAACCTACTTTGGTTTGATGGGCTCGATCACCACCCGATCTACATCATGATTCGTATACTCCACTTTAAAATGTGTGTGTCTGCTTCAATTTCCATGCGCACAGATCTTAATGCGAATCAGACAGTGTTAGAACTCATTGGATCCAAAAGTAAGTCTGATGCCCATCAAACGTACTCCGTTCAATGTCATAACTCATAACTCATGACTCAGTTCATTTTTTTATTGACAACTGTAGAAAAATAAAATAACATCTAGAAATTTTTCATCCCTATCTTGTCATCCTTAAACATGAAAATTTTCTTTATCATAAATCTTAATTATTTCTATAGTTGTTAATGAAAAATAGATAGGAATGAAAATATTTTTTTAGTCCCTACAGTTTCAGATGCCGTGATTATTTAACAATATTACAAAATATGTAATTATGAACTTAGATTTTAATGATATTATATTTAGTTTTAATTTATTTAAACACGTTTAGTGTTTTTCCTCTTACATAGATGTAAATTTGTGTTGTGTCGCGATTAATTATGTCGTGAGTTGGATCGCGTGACGTGACATTGTATTGTGATCAAATCAAGTTTTTATGTGTTGTGTCGTGAGTTGTGACTAAAATTATGAGAAATAATTATGACACACGAATAATGACGCTACGTGCATGATTGATCACATTAGTCATATTTGATTGTGTTTTACTATTTATTTATCGAATTTTAAGTTTTTTAAGAAAGAAAAAAATCAGTAAAATTTCCAAAATATTGAAAAATTAATGTTGTAAAAAATATAATATTAAATAATAAATATGGACACATATCTCTTGCCATGTCATACCATAATCAGATCCGTTGTGGATAAACATTTAATTTCAGCTACTCATATATAGGTGGCCTACTGGCCTTCCTTTTTCCAGTATAATTAGTACATCAATTCAATAGCATATTTTTTTTTTTTTTTTTTTTGCTTACATTGACAGCCCGTAGGCCTTTTACAAAACTTCCATCAACTCAAACTGAGTGCCCTGCCTGTCCCTGTTACATATTCTACCCTGATTTGCTAAATTGTGGGCAATGAGTAAAAATTCATGCTCCCTGGAACAGTGTTTCACTTGAATATCCTTTCTGCTTTCTCTTTGTAAACGCCAAGTCTCCCAAGTTTGGGTGTAGGACCGCCAGTCAGTAATGCGAGGCAACCCACCTGAAAGGGAGTGGACCGAATCCAGCGAGTCCGAGTAGACAGTACCCCCAGTATCTGAAAATTGCGCCAGTATTTTGACTCCCTCCAGAACCGCCATAGCCTCTGCCTGGCTAGCGCTCAGGGGCCGTACCGATCTGGATGCCCACTGTACCAGCCGACCGTCGTGTAACAGCACCAATCCTACTCCACCCTCCCCGAGTTGGTCCCAGGAGCCATCTACAAAGCAGTGATATCCGGTATTTACCAGAGGGCTACCGGTAATGGGTGCGGCAGTAATTTGTAAACCACCCATCATCGTTTGGAAAGTACCGCCTGTTTTGAGAGTAGACGAGTCTTCCATTGATCGTTGCCAATACTCTTTACAGACCTTTAGCGATTGCCCTTTGCCCCCGTAGAGCTTCTCATTCCGGTTACGCCACACCGCCCAGGTAACTGACATGAATGTGGTGAAGTCCGCTTCTTCCAGTGTCTCCTTGAACGATTGAATAATTTGTATGAAAGATCCCGACAGATGGTCTGAGCGGATGGCCAATGGGGACACCAGCCATGCTGCCCTGGCGAAATTGCAATGGAAAAGTGCATGGGTAACAGATTCTTCTTGAGCTCCGCATAGGGTACATAAGGGCGAGACCGATTGGATCCGCCTTGAGATAACCAATTGTACTGGGATTGCATCATAGCAGCACCTCCAGATAAATAATTTGAATTTTGGCAACAGCCCGTGACACCCCCATATCCAGGTCCAGAACTCTCTTTCCCCATACTGTGTCTGATTCCCCTTTAGGAGTTGGTAAGCCTTTTTTATAGAGAACTGACCATTTTTCGCAAAGGTGAATAACAGGCAGTCTGATGCCGGCGCACGCAGGGGCCTGATATCATCATTTGTGGCAATGGTGAGTGCCACCGATAATCCGAATACTTCCTGGAGAGCCTGGAAGTCCCAATTGTGGGTCTCCTGGTCAATCAGTTGGGCTACTGTCATTTCCCTTTGCCCCGTGGTTCGTGCAGTGAAAGACTTCCACTGCGGGAACCATGGCTGTGCGAATACCAAGATTTGACTTCCTTTCCCCACGCGCCAAGCAATGTTACGGCCAAGTAGGTCCCGCTGCTCCGCAAGCTGGCGCCAGAGCTTTGAACAATTTGATCGTCGACAAGTGGTCCAGAAAGAGCTTCGTGGGAAATACTTGGCTGCCATGATTTGAACCCACTGGCAGTCATGATTGGAGGCCATTTTCCACGCATTCTTCATAACCATTGCCTGATTGAGCTCCCTGAGGCTGCGCAATCCGAGCCCCCCCATTCCTTTTGGCACCGTAATTTTATGCCACGCAACATATGGCAACTTCTTTTTATCCTCTGTGGAGCCCCAGAAAAATCCCCTCATTATTGCTGTAAGTCGCGTAATGACCTTAGTGGGAAAGATAACAGTCCCCATTGCATATACCGGGAGACACTCAAGTACCGACTTTAGCAGTATCAAGCGTCCCGCATGTGACAGTAATTTGGATTTCCAGGAACTCAACTTGCTTTGGAACTTTTCGACAATGTACTCGAAATCAGATTCTGCCGATATCTTAACCGGGCAGCCCAGATACTTTTCGCTATCCCCCGCTTCTTTGACCTGGAAGATTTGAAGAAAACGCCGACGTGCCTCTAGATCCGAGCTTCGGCTGAACCATACTTTTGATTTTGTCGGGTTGATCGCCATTCCCGACATGTCACAGAATTCAGTAACAATTCTGTCATACTCCGTTACCTCCCGGGCGGCCATTCCTCCCATTAAGAGCAAATCATCCGCAAACATGGAGTTTGTTAGAGGTGAAGCCGATCTAGATAATTTTAGGCCCCCGATGGCCCCCTCTGCCCGACACCTCTCCAACATTCTTGTTAACGGGTCCATTGAGATTATGAAGAGGTAAGGCGATAGGGCACAACCTTGCCTTAATCCCCTTGTCGGCTTAAGGAAACCATCGCCTTTTCCGTCAAATAGAATGGTGAACTTGGAAGAGGTTACACATGCTTCGATCCAGTTGCACATGGTTGGAGAGAAGCCGTACATAGGAAGCAAAGCGAATAGGTATTCCCAATTGACCCTATCAAAAGCTTTTGCTAAATCTGCCTTAAGTACAAAGGCACCTTCGTTCCCTGTGAATGACTTGAAACTATGGATAATTTCTCTAAGCAGAATAATGTTGTCCGAGATCTCTCGACCCGGCACGAAAGCTGTTTGGGACGTGGAAATGAGATAGTTCATCCATGACTGCATTTTCTTTGCTAGCAGCTTGGAAATGACCTTGTAGACCAAATTACAAACACTGATCGGGCGAAAATCTGTCACCATTGTTGGCCCTGAGGTCTTCGGCACTAAGACCAGGTTCGAGCGAGCAATTGAATCCCGCATCTGACCTGTTTGGAAGAAGGTGGTGACCTCTGTAATGATGATTGGGCCAAAATATGACCATCCTTGCTGGGCCAGCGATGCCGTGATACCATCCGGCCCGGGAACCTTCAAGGGGCCCAACTCAAAAACGACTCTTCTTATCTCCTCAATAGTAGGTGGCCTGTCAAGGGACTCCCAGGCTGGCCTTGGTATGGGCCGGACCTCCTGTCCGAGATATGGCGGGATATAAGCTGGGCCGGCTCTCCTTTGGCAACCTACAAGATAAATAGATTTAAAATAGTTAACGAATTCTTTTCTTATCTCGTTGTCTGTCACCACTCAATCTCCACCAGCAGTCTGTAAAGCCGTAATGGAGTTCCTTCTTCGCCTGATTACAGTACTTGTATGAAAGAATTTACTGTTGGAGTCACCCCATATTGCCCAGCTGTGCCGCGACCTCTGCAGCCAGTATAGCTCCTGCGCCCTCGTATATTTGGAGAATTGTTGTTGAAGGTACGCAATGCGGTTTCTAACCTGGTCCCTTTGCGGTTGAGCAAGCAGGAACTCCATTTCTTTCTTAATTTCCTTCAATTCCTTATTGGGGTCCTTGGTGCCTTCCACCCAATTTTTGACCTCCCTTCGCAGATTGGTGCATGCTACCTCCCAATTCGCCTGACCATCCACTGTAGCCCTTGCGCAAACATTTGCAAAATCCGGGTCCTGTAGCCACCACTGTTCCACCCTAAACATTTTCTGTTTCTTCCTTTCTACAGGGGCTGTTTTTAAGAGGATCGGAAGGTGGTCACTTTCAAAATTTGGGAGGTGCAGGATTTTAGAATTAGGGAATTGTTGGATCCAATCCTCCGATGCCATTCCCCTGTCCAGTCGCTCGAGAATCAATTTCCTTCCTCTTTAGTTGTTAGCCCAGGTGTAAGCCGGGCCCCCATGGCCAAGGTCAACTAGCCCCGATTTCTGGACAAACGCCCTAAAATCACGGTGTTTCCGGTTGAGATCCCGATTCCCGCCCGCCTTCTCATTTAGATCCCATATGGCATTAAAATCCCCCAAGGTGCAAACCGGGTATCCCGAGTGCTTTATATGTAATTCAATGCGGCTCCATATGAAATCATTGGACTGATTTGCGCAATCGCCATAGACACCTATGAGCATCCAAGGTTTCCCCAGTACTCCCTTCTGAACTACCGCAGCAATAAAGAAATCCGAGACTTCTATAATTTTGACCGAGATTGTCACATCCCATAACATCCATAAACCCCCTCCCCGGCCCTGGGAGGGTACAATCTCGTAATTTGCAAGGGGCAAATTGGCAATTCTTTTTATTGCTTGTTGTTTCGAACATTTGGTCTCGGATATAAACGCCAATTCTGCCCGCGTGCAGCGGAGGTAACGCCGGAGCGTCGGAATTGTCGCTAGCCCTCTGCTACCGCGACAATTCCAAGATAGGATATTCATATTTCCAGCGGCGAGTGAGGCCTCGCCGCCTTTGCCTTCTTGTTAAGGGAAGGTACCATCTCCTCATTGCTGTCACTGTCAAGCTCGTCCTGCATACCATCATCGTGGTTGTGAGGTGCTTTATCATTGTCGGGGCGCCACTGATGCAGCCCCATAAGTGAGTCCTGTAGGTTTCTCTTTTGACCCGCTGCTTGCCGATCTCCCGGGGCGTTGAAACCCGGAGCGGAGTCCCCGGAGGCGCCCTGTGTTGGGAGTAGCATCTGGTTCACAATCCAGGGGCCCCTAGTTGGTTGGAGGATATTCTGCAAGTCTGGTCTGTTGTCATCCGCGAACTCCCTTTTGATCTTTGCAAGTCGGATCCGGTCTTCACACCCAGATAAGACATGTCCCATAGAGCCACAGAACAGGCACACTCGAGCAATACGTTCATATACTACATACACCGTCACACAGCCTAGGGTCGGGTGTCTGAGGTTAATCTTATCTGTCAGCGGTTTATCTACCTCCACCTGCATTTTGATCCGAATAAACCTTTTCCCATTTGAGCTAACAGTAACCGGGTCGGAGATGGCCACCCCTATCGGTTCTGTCATGAGCTTTTCCCCCTCCTCCGTGAGCGCCCCGATAGGTGCATTGTGGAATTGGACCCACAGGTCACCCGTACCGACGTGCTTCTTTGCCAGAGCTTCAGGAGACCGACATCTTGCAACTGCCACCAGCTCTTGCCTGTAGTACCAGGGGCCATTATGCAGTATGTTGTGTACCTCCCTCTGGCTACTCAATTGAATCATATATATCCCGTTCTCCACCTACATGAAAGACGCCTGCGGTTTGACGTCCCACAGTCTTCTCATGAGTTGCTCAAATTGCGAGTCAAATACGAGACGGTCTGTGCAGACCCGTACCAGTAAGCACAGGTCCCACTTCCTGGTGACAATTGCCTGCTCGGGAATGGTGATTGTGGGGCTAGCATGGGAGGCAGCAGTGTGCATAGAAGCGAATTTACGGATTAAGTCTTCATCCTCCTTTGTCATGGCCGGGTTTCTGGAGTTGGAGGCCATGGATGCTGTTTGCTTAGGTAGGGGATTTTGGATTTTGGGAGAAGGTAGCAGAGAATGGGGTGAGTGGTGTGGTCGGGTGATCTGTATTTGGAATGGGATATGTGGAGGGGGTGAGATAGGTGATGGACGGGTAGCCGGCAGGCAATGGTATAGTGTAATAGCTGGGGCTGGTCCGAGAATGGAATAGTTTGGGTTTTTTGGGATTTTTGGGATTTTTGGGATTTTAGGGATTTTTTGTATTTTCGGAGTTTTTTGGATTTCAGTGTTTATGGGCTTTGTTTTGGGATTTTTGGGTTGAGGCCCAGCTATTAACCATGTGATAGACGGGTATCTGGTGAAATGCCATCCTTTCCAGACTCCACGTGTCACTCTGGAATCCGTATTCAGACTGCGCCTGGCAAACAGAATATGCAGAGTCCCAGGCCGGGGGACTGTCAGGATCCTGGGAAACTTCAGAGGGGCAGCAGGATGAGATGTGGCACAAGGGTGTGGGTTTGTTTTGTAGCTCTTCAGCGCTGGGCCTGTTATACTAAGCCGCATTATTGGCCATACCCAATTCATTCGTACCACCCATGAAGGTGCACCTGCCTGGGACAGAATTTTGTTTTTTAGTTCCGTTGGCGCAGTTATTGCAGGAGCAGTATTGCGTAGTCCTGGCACTGGGATATTCTTCATGGACCGCATTTTGAATTTTGCATCACAGTGGGGGCTCCTAGCGAGGCCGCCGGGGCACCTCTTTGAGACGGGTCATGGAAAGGAGGGGGCACCGCGAGCGCCCTCCTTTGCCAGAGTGGGATATAAGGCGCCATGTGCCTGAATAGCTCGTCAGTTGCATTAACCTCTCGTACCGCCTCACCGGACTCCGGCGGCGGCTGGCCGTCTACCGGCGGGGGCTGGGGTCGTCTGCCTTCCACATGTACTCTGCATTTGGTCCATTTGCCCTCATGGCCCAGGTATAGCCAATGGGGGATAAGATTAGGGTCGTAGCATCGGATTAAGAGGCGAACTGTTTCTCGGTGGCCCGCCTGAGAGCCGTCCCTCGGCAGTCCCGCCAAAATCCCCATGGACGCCACCGCCTGCCGGAAGTACGATGGATGCCAAAAATCTAGAGGGAAGTCATGTATGGCGATCGTGACAGTCGAACTTGGAGGGAGGGGCCAGGCGTGGCCGACTCTTTGCCAGGGCAGAACTGCAATTTCATGCACCATTTCCCAATATTCAAAATCCCCTAAGATACTCCCCGCAGGAACCCAATCCGGTAGGCGAAGAAGAAAGCCACGCCTGAGAGAGGTCAATTTCCAGTCTGCCGATGTCCCCCTGTACTTGTCAACAAACAGGTCAATAAGCCGGTAGCTGGCCGGCAATGACAGGCTGCTGGATGGTAGTACCCAAAGGGATCTCTGTAAATCCACCAGAAGCCGATGGTGATCATCCGGTGGGGAGAGAAAGCAATATTGGGCGGTTAGTTGTGTGGGGGAGGGGAATTCCGCCGGGGGTGTGGAGGCCATGGGGGAGGTGCGTGATGTTTGGAGAGTAAGGTATTAGAGAAGATGCGAGGAGAAAGGGAGAGCTTGAGAGAGGAGGGTCCTTTTGGGTGAGGAGAGGTGGGGGGAGGGGTGAGAGATGTTAGAGAGGAGAGGTTTATGGGACAGCGAGAGACAGTAAAAACAGATCTCTCTTATATTAGGTCAAGTTTTATTAGGTCAACTTGACCTAATAAATATGATCTTATATTAGGTCCACTTGACTCTCTTATATTAGGTCAACTTGACCTAATTTCAGATCCGGGTGAACAGTAAAAACAGTCTGAACAATATGATCTGGAATTTTTAAAGTGGCTTAATAAATAGTAAAAAAATTCCAAAAAATGTAAAATTTGGTCTCCAAGTACATTTCAATATAGATTGAACATCTAACAGTTTGAATTTGTTGTTTGAACATCAAACACTAAGATATGCCCCCGGAAGCACGAGACCGAAGTTCTAGAGGAAGCACATTAGCCATACTCTCTCTCTCTATATATATATATATATATAATCAGTTTGCACCCCTATTCGATGGGCTCCGAGATCATCTGATCTTATTTAAAATATGTGCACTCTGCTTTAATATTTGTGCATTCACGTCAATTTTCATGAGCACAGATCTTCAAGCTAATAAGACAATCCTAAAGCCTATCGGACCTACTCCATTCTTCCTTTTTAACTCATTTAATTATTAAAATGACTCACCACACCATGTCTTACACAAACCATGTAGCTGAATAACCTACAAAAAGTAGGAAACAAAAAAAAATATATATATATATAGAGGAGGGTTCAAATGCCTCCATTTTTTGTGCCTCCACCATGCTTCCATTTTTAAAAACTTTAATAACTCAAAATTTAAAACTTAAAAGTCAAAATAAATCCGTTGGATATGATCTACATCATTTTATCTATGTGCTCATAAAAAATTATCACATTTTGATTTTATTTTTATGTCAATCAATAAGTTGAAAAATCAACGTCTAGAAATTATCTACATTAGTACATTTTTTACGAGCTCTTGATGACAACCAAAACAAAATTGAAATGTCATAATTTTTTACACGTTCATAGATAAAATGATGTAGATCATATCCAACGGTTTTATTTTGACTTTTTAGTTTTAAATTTTGAGTTATTAAAGTTTTTAAAAATGGAGGCATGGTGGAGGCATGAAAATGGAGGCATTTGAACCCTCCTCATATATATATATATATATATATATATATATATATATATATAAAGAGAGAGGGAGAGATAGACTATGGTGAGTTGTGACGATTTACTTCACGCCATATTTTCATTTTGAAAATTCAAACAACCGATCCGAACTGCTCAACATGTTCTCTATATTGAAATGTGCTTGGAGACTAAATTTTATATTTTTTGGAATTTTTTTACTATTTATTAAGCCACATTGAAATCGCTGATCCACTGTGAACAGTAAAAAACAGTAAAAATTTATGGACCACCGGATCAGCGATTTTCAAAGTGGCTTAATAAATAGTAAAAAAATTCCAAAAAATATAAAATTTAGTCTCCAAGCACATTTCAATATAGAGAACATGTTGAGCGGTTCGGATCGGTTGTTTGGATTTTCAAAATGAAAATATGAGCGTGAAGTAAAAATGACATCTTACTTCACAACTCACCATAGCCCAGCTCTATATATATATATATATAGGACAGTGCTACGGTGCTACGCATAGCATAGAGCCCTCCGTGCTACGGCTCATTTTTTGAGTTTTCAAAATCCTAATGGTTTATCCGAACCGTTCAACATGATCTCCATATGAATATGTACTTGCAAACCAAATTTTACATTTTTTAGAATTTTTTTACTATTTATTAAGCCACTTTGAAAAAACAGTAATTTGTACACAACAGTAAAATCTGCTGGACCATTGGATCAGCAATTTTCAAAGTGGCTTAATAAATAGTAAAAAAAAATTTAAAAAATGTAAAATTTGGTTTGCAATAACATATTCATATGGAGATCATGTTGAACGGTTCGGATCGACCGTTAGAATTTTGAAAACTCAAAAAGTGAGCCGTAGCACAGAGGGGCTCTATACTACGAGTAGCATATTAGCAAAATCCTATATATATATATATATATATATATATATATAGTGAGTGGCTACTCTACTTACATAAGCATACGAGAGCATATACTTATAAGTTATTTTTGAATTTTTAATAGCTAATGGTCAATCTGAAATGTTCAACATGTTCTCCATATTAATATGTGTTTGAAAACGAAATTTTATATTTTTTTGAATTTTATTACTATTTGTTTAGAATTTTTCAAAATAACATTTTTCAGATTTTTTTTTGTTATTTTTTTTACTATATTAAACAACTGTTTGAAAATTTTTTAGAAAATAGTAAAAAAATTCCAAAATGTAAAATTTCGTTTCCAAACACTTATTAATATGAAGAACATGTTGAGCGCTTTAGATCGACCATTTAGACATTAAAAACGCAAAAATGACTTATAATCATATGCCATCATATGCTTATGTAAGTAGAGTAGCTAACATATATATATATATATATATATATATATATATATATATATATATATATATACACACATATATATATAGAATCTGGCTAATATGCTACGCGTAGCATAGAGCCCCTCCGTGCTACGTCTCAATTTTTGAGTTTTCAAAATTCTAACGGTCGATCCGAACCGTTCAACATGATCTCCATATGAATATGTACTTGCAAACCAAATTTTACATTTTTTAGAATTTTTTATTTATTTATTAAGCCACTTTGAAAATTGCTGATCCAATGGTCTAAAAGATTTTACTGTTGTGTACAAATTACTGTTTTTTCAAAGTGGCTTGATAAATAGTAAAAAATTTTAAAAATGTAAAATTTGGTTTGCAAGTACATATTCATATGGAGATCATGTTGAACGGTTCGAATCGACCGTTAGGATTTTGAAAACTCAAAAATTGAGCCGTAGCACGGAGGCCTCTATGCTATGCATAGCACCGTAGCACTGTGTGTTTGATGCTCTTAAGTTCACCAAGCCCCTTGGTGAACTCAAGTCTAAAACCCATCGGATCGGCTTCAAATGACGAATCTGAACCGTTGAAACCCGCCTACCTTATGAGTGATGCGTCTACATGTAAAAATTTTATACTTTCAAATTAATTTAGAATAAAGTCAAGCGGTCAAAATTAGAAGGTTAATAATTAATTTTAATGCATTCATTTTTTGACGTTTTTTGACCACTTGACTCTACGCAAAATTAATTTCAAAATTTAAATTTTTTGCATGTAGACGTATCACTCGTAAGGTAGACGGGTTTCAACTGTTCGGATTCGTCGTTTGAAGCCGATCCAATGGGTTTTAGACTTGAGTTCACCAATGGGCTTGGTGAACTTAAGAGCACCCTAGTTCTACCCTATATATATTCATATATATAAGTTAATATTGCTTGATTCTTCATGACTCATTCTTGATTAATTATTGAAATTCATTATGTATACTTGATGTGTACTTTAGCAATTCATATCGTCATATACCTGCACAATATCTGAAGACACAAAACTATAAAATTCAATGAATATATGTTTTGCAAATCTAGTCAAACAGACAAGTAGATTATGGCACAATCCAACAATAAAACCGTTAGATGTGATCTATGTTATTTTCTCTATGTGCTCATAAAAATTATCACATGTCGGTTTTGTTTTGATGTGAATCAATAAGTTGAAAAATCATTGTTTAGAAATTATCCACATTATTACATTTTTACAAGTTCTCGATGACAACCAAAACAAAGTTAAAATGTCATAATTTTTTACATGCGCATAGATAAATTGATGTAGGTCATGTCCAACGGTTTTATTTTAACTTTTAAGTTTTAAATTTTGAGTTATTGAAGTTTTTAAAAAATGAAACACGATAGAGATACAAAAATAAAACATTTAAACTCTCCTCACCAAAACAATATAACCATAATTATTTTCGAATACTAAAAAGTAGTGCTAAAATTCATTTTCAAAATATTTTCCCTTGTCACTTTCAAATTAAAACATCAGGATACAAATGGGCCAAGTGGATGAACAAAAACACCGTTTTTGACTTTTTCTCTCAAAATACTTTCCAAAAAGAAACACGTTGACTAGAATTTTCTCGAAATAGAAGTATTTATTTTGATCGATTTTAATTATCATTTCCTAAAATAATCTAATTTTGATTTATCTCAAGCTCCACAAAAACTAGAATTCACAAGTATTTATTTTGGTAGTAATATTTTGTCATTTGTGTGCATCCATAGAAATTTCAATTATTATTAGGATAAATATCATTTTTCTAAATAAATTTGCATGTATTCCATACAAGATAATATCAGAAAACCACAATAATAGACGCTGACCTAGATAATTTTTGAATTTTAGAAATATTAAAAATTAATTTTTCAAAAAAGAGAATGATTGTTTTTTTCTTCGGAAAATAGATTGGTATCACGGTTCCACCATGGACAGCTGATGGATGGTGCGGTTCCAATAGGTTTTGGACAAATCTGAAAAACACTGGAACCGCACCATTTCAGAAACCTGCCTGATAGAACCGTACCATTAGTGCGGTTCAATATATTTTTTTGAATAAAATTATACTCTGTTTTCAAACTAGTTATGATAATGATGGTAAATATGATTGTTCTTAGAGTAAGGTTAAAATGCTCCATTGTTTTTGTGTATCAATCATACCTTATTTTTATTTTTTTTTTCAAAATTCAAACAGTCAATCTGAACGGTTCAGTGTGGATTCCATGATAAAATGTGATTGGAGATCAGATTCTATATTTTGAAAAAAATTTACTATTTTTGTTGACCAAATATGAGACATGATTGTGAAATGATGAAAATATGATTTTTCTTAACAAAA